>CABFOV010008021.1:0-25422 GCA_902141375.1 Timema poppense
CCTTAGTATATACTAGAATATATGTGTCAATGCACTTGATTCTTGATGTGAAAATATTTAACAATGACAGAATGACAAATATATACTGGAAATAAACTGGAATTTCAAAACTATAGCAAACGAATGTTTTATATTATTTAGAAAAACACTGTCAAATTTTATGGTGATAACAGTTTAATACCATGTGGTGCATTTGAGTAAAACCAGTACATTATTTATGTTATTTTATACTTAATAAAAGATGTTTACATAGTTTCAATGGACATATAGAGTGGCATACTTTGTTTTAAGATAGAGATATAGGCGACACGAAAAAAAGATCAGTGTTTTTGCCATTTTTATAGCAAAACATTTTTTGGTCAAAAGAAAGAAAATAATATGACACTTGAGTTCAAACATAGTTTAATTTTCTTCACATGGTTACCTCAAAAATTTTGAATATCTGTCAAGTGTGTTCTGGAATTTAATGACAACTTTTTCTCTTCTTTAAAAAGTTTTTCATCTAGTGCCAGTATGCTCATCAACAGGGCCTTGATTTTGATGACATATATTTTTTTTTAGTTCATCAGAGACAACAATCATTTGTACATAATTCTGTTCATGATCCCCTGGTTGTAAAAATAAATATTTTATAGGTAATTTTTCTTGCTTTCTTGTTGAATAAGTCATTTTTAAGCATTTTTTTGGAACAAAAATTTTAAATCTATTTAATAGAATGAATCATACCATCTTTACCTGCATTGTAATAAAATCCATAATCCTAGTAAGTCATTCTCTATACCTAGGCTGGAAAGGGCTGTGGGGTTGGTGGGGGCGGGGGGAGCTATTGCTTTTAAAGCAGGTCTTTGTATTACAATGTTAAGTAGAACACAAGACTTAAGCTGTCAAAAGTTTTTCAATGCATAGTTTTCATTTATAAAGTGCACATTGTATTTATTCATGTGCAATCATTTTGTGTGTATTTAGAATGCCTAAAACCAAACCATCTAAAGCGAATCATTTGAGCAAAATTGTTACTGATTTCGAAGATTATATTTTTTCTGCAGATAGTGAAATACTTTTCTATAAAATATGTGATGTGTAAGTGGCATCAGATAAAAGATTTACCATTCAAACGCATATAAGTAACAACAAACATGTACATGGTATTCAGAACATCAATAAAAAGAAAACTTCTCAACTATTACTTTCACAAAATACACCCACCAACCTAGGAAAATCCTAAAATTTTTAGAAACATTTGTGTGACGTTTTGGTTTTTGTGAACCTTCCTCTGTGGAAAATGAGCAATGTTAAACTAAAAGATTTTCTGGGATAGTATACGGGTCATTCTATTCCAGTCGAGTACACTATGAGAATAAACTATATACAATAGTGTTACGATGAAATAATGAGAAAAATAAGTATAGCGAAAGAAGATTTTCATCTCATTGACGAAACCAGTGATATTGTCAATGAAGTCGGAGTAAAGGAAATTGACAAACGAGAAGATATATTTTTGCTCAGTACTGAAGTTTTGAAGTCTGTTAATCATTCAACAATATGTAAACTCTTTGACAGATCTATGGTTTTTCTATGGCCGGAGGGTGTGTGACATGACAATGTTATGCTCGCGACTGATGCGGCACCATATATTGTTAAAGCAGCCAAAGCAATTAAATCATTATATTCGATGATTATACATATGATATGACTCACTCACACTTTGCATAGAGTAGAGAAGGAAGTGAGGGCTAACTTTTCCCACTTATTTGACACCCTAGTGTCACACACAAAGAAGGTGTTTGTCAAAGCTCTATTGCATAAGCAAGTATTTAAATCACTAGCTCTAGATGTTTCCTGGCCACTGCAACCTATTATCATGCAGTGGGTCACTTGGATTGATGCCTGTGTACATTATTGTGAGAATTTTCAAACTGTAAAGTCTGTAGTAGATTCTCTGGAAACACAAGATGCTTGGCTAGTAAGGCCTCTCAAGAATTGTTTTCAGAAAATGAAATGAAAGAAAAACTCTCATAAATTAAAGAAAAATTTTGGCTCCTTGTTGTCAACCATTAAACTTCTTCAAGACAGAGGAGTGAGCCTTGAAACCATGATAGCTTTGGTAAAAACAACGGAAGATGAATTGGAAAATGTGTGGGGTGATATTGGAGAGTCAGAATCAGAAAAACTGAAAAGTATGGTTGAAAGAAACTCAATCTACAAAACTTTGTGCTCCATCCCTCGAGTGCTGACAGAAAGATTTTAGCACTGCTGATGGTGAAGAATAACTAACATCTAGTGATTTGCTGTAATTCAAGTATGCTCCTATTGCTTCTGTAGAGTAGAAAAAAGCTTTTCAAAATACAAGAATGTAATGACTGACAAAGTACATTTATTTTCCTTCAAGAATGTGCGCATGTTCAGTGTCATCTACTGCAATTTAAAACTTTTATTCCAATAGAGATTTATTTTTTCTAAAAACTTCACATTTGATAAATCGCGTGAATAACAATAATGTTTTGTTTTTTGAGAATTGTTGCTCCTCTAGTTAAAAAACATGTTAGTAATCCAGCAGATAGAGCTAAAATCCATGCACCGAGTGTATTATTATTTAAATATCAATAATTTTAATATGTAATTTTTAAATAATTAATCAAATTTTATAGAATAATCAGTTTATTTATGTTATATTTTATGTGTATAATGTAAATCCTAACTCTTGTAATGATTACATATGGAGTTTTGTTAAAAAAAAAAATTATTCATTATTTGCAAATTTAAAGACATTATTTAGAGTTTTTAACATAATTTTATAGCTTATTTTGGCTAATATTAGGTCATCAAAAGCCATGCCCTGCTCATCAAGATATTCAACATACTTGTTGATATCACCGTTTGAAGCTCTATATTTATACTGAAGTAATATTTTATTTATTTTGGCAAAAACTGTGTTTTTCTATATAAATGCAAAAACACTGGCCTTTTCTTGATCCACATCCCCCCCGCCCGCTCCCACAACTTCCTTGTTATACAAGGGTCACTGTTGTCGATATAAATGGTATGATAATAAGGCCCACTACAAACTAAACACGTCTTATTTTTGAAATTATGTGTGTGTTTCAATGTTTAAAGTACAAATATTAAATAATACATTAAAAAACTGTTCTGGTCAAGGAAAATAACATGATTAATACATAGCGGTTGACATTCATTTCTCAAGATATTTTGAAAAGCAGGGCGTGTTCAAATTGGTACATATTGACATTGTTAGAGCTTTAAATTCACCTATTCATTCTTTTATGTATATTAATTAGTTGATACACATGATGCAGTAATACGTTGGTGCGCATTTTCATACGAATTAGATACAATGATAAAATTATTCTTTTAGATGATCCCCCAGGAATAGATCTACAACCATCAAAGACTAGGAACGAGGTGGTCAAAGTATGGGCTCTTTATGACTAATGTTCTTTATTTAACTGTAAGCGATGTTTGCTGGTATCCCTGTTACACGTCGAGGTCTAATATTATGTTATTTGGCAACCAGTAAAGCTGATGTACTTTGCTAGTGCTGGAACAACACTAGGGTCTAGAATGATATTTTTGATTTAGCCAGTTGTCCTGTGTGTTTGATTTTAATGAGAATAGCCAGAAGGCTAGATTAGAAATCTAAAAATCTGCTACTCCATAAATGAAGGCCTTGTAGGCAGAGAAATAACAATGCTATTATGCTTGGAGGTTGTTGAGAGTTGGGAACATTGTATTGCTTGCTAATGATAGCTATGCACCTGGGGGAAAGGCAAAACATGGAGCACACCATTTAAACCAACAAAGGCATCCCCACCACCCACCTTCCCTGTCACAAACAATAGATCCAGTGTGTAGCTTCCAATAAGAAGTGAATCCACTTTCAAAGTAGAAATGGCCATGGTATCAATGTTGACCCTTGTTAGAGCCTTCAACCATATCTGTGAAAGATATAGCAACTCTTTATCGGTACCTGTTGTCAAAAAACTCAATACTACTTGTTTCTAGTCATAAAATACATCACATTCCACTTGTTTTTTGCAGAAGATTGATGAGATGGCAGCCCCCCCACCCCACCCTCCCCTGGTGCATAGAGCGTCAACTTTGGCATTTGTTTATCACATTTCAAAAGAATGATAAATATCATTATAATCTTTCAAAATAGTTTTATCTCATTTTCAAAATCACCTAATGCCCCAAAAAAACTTTTCTATTTGTATTTTCAATTGAAAAAATATAAACAAATTGACTTATAACAGTAGTATGGTGCAGACAAACAGGCTAATTCTCGGAAAAGAGTAAAAATACTGTGTTGGATTTTAATTGATTTGTTTGAAAAAAAAAATCTCTGTTTCGTTTAAAAAAAATTAAGCTTTTGTGTTTGTGAAATTAAAAATAAATAATTGATTAACATCATTTAATTTAAATACTTTAAGAATTATTTCTGAATATTTGTGGATATATATCAAAAGCAGTGACGTGTTTATTTTACAGAATGTAATATTTTCAGTAGTTTGATCCTCACTAACACATATAATTTAGTTGTGGGAATATGAAATATTATTAGTTATTAATTAGCACCACGTCTTACTACCCGTACGAGTTATATGCCAGCCCTGAAATAAGAAAAATAAAATGATCTACAAGAAGTCCCCTGAATTTCATAAGCCTTTCATTCATAGTCTCATCCTCCATGGGTGTGTACACATTTTTGAATTTGTAATTAAGGTAGTCTATTACACAGCTTACTTTTGTAGTCAGTTTCATTGTCAACAAACTAGATATATCTCGATAATATCAAATGGAATCTATTTAAAGGTATTGTTTTCCCATAAATTGAGGTTTAACAAAGTACAGATCAATTTTACTTTACTTTACATTTTTTCACTTGGGTGATGAGACTGCACAGTGAAAATTAAGCCCTCATTTCATTAAGAAATGTATAAAAACACTTATCATGGAGTTGTTATCTTATAATTTGTAATGGGAAACTCCTGTGCCACATATTTGTTTGTCTCTATTTCTAAGCCTGGACAAAAAGTTGTCATAACATACCCAAATGTGTAGTAAGACAAGGTACTTGAGAAAAAAAGTCTCATAGAAGCTTAGAGTACATATAAATAGTAGTAGGATTTTTTCTTAGATTGTGTAAAATTAACAGAGAAATCATTGAAACTTCAGTAAATGGAAACATTTCCCAAGCTTTATTATTATTATTATTATTATTATTGACTTAGAGAATAATATGGAATGTCTCTAGGTTGAAATACCAACCATTGATCACCAAAAGCTGTAAATGGAAAGATATTTCTTGCAATATATCATATATCTAACAATAGTAGAAATATTTAATAATCACTTTATATTTCTTAAATGTGCTTTGGCCAACTACTCCTTTCGAGTAATACTATTAGGTGATTTTAACTGCCCCAAAATTAATTGGAAACATCATCATGCTCAAAACATATCACATTTCTACATTAAATTAAAAGCTAGTAAGCTTCTTGCATATATTAGTATAATAGGATTAGAACAATTTAACAGAGCTGATAATAATGACACAAACCTTCTTGGCCTTGTCTTTGCTCATTTTCACCACCCCTTGGTAACTAATAGCTATCAATCACTAGTAAATATTGATTTAGCTAATCCACCCTTATTGATTACACTTCATGTACCCATTGCTACTAAAAATAATGACACCCCCGTCACATATATTGATTACGCACGTGATGATTACCTCAACCTTAACAATGACCTGGCCACTGCCGATTGTTCTTGTGCTATTTCAAACTACTGATGTTAATTTGGCCACAGATAATTTTACCAATATAAACCAAAGAAAAATCAAAACCCATATTCCTCAAATTACTATTCATACATAATCCCTCCAAATATTCGAATTGGTTTTCTTCTACACTTTATTATATTAGGAAAAAAAAAATATTTTCAAAAAGTTTAAATAAACAAATAATAGTGAGTTTTATTCTAATTTGTCACATTTTCATAAATTAGTTATCACTACTTTGATTATAGACTGAGACAATTTGATTCACTCAATAAAAAATTGTATCAAAAGTAAACCAAAGTATTTTTGGACATTTGTTAAAAATTATTGTGTGAATTAAGTATCCCCGTCAATCAGAAATTTATGGCAAGATTATTACGGATCCTTTATTAATTGCAAAATGAGTTTGGGACCTACTTTCATTCTGTGTATAATTCAGCCATACCTGTCTTACCCTGCCCATTATTGAAACTAGTATGTCCCCGTATCCATGCCACATTTCACCCTTAGATGTTGCTAATGCTATTAAAAAGTTTACTTCTTTTAGATGTGCTGGGACAGATGGAATTCCAAGGTTTATTGATAATGGCTATGTCTATATTTTCAGCCCTTTGTTAGCCCATATCTTTAAAATTAGCCCGTCAAATGAAATTTTTCCCCCTTAAATGGAAACAATCTGTTGTCATTCCTATCTTTCAAAATGGGGCAAAAACAATTGTTTGTAATTATATGCCTATTTCTCTATTAAATACTTTTTCTAAAGTATTCGAGAGAATAATATATGAGAATACTTTCCCCCACATAAAGAATAAACTCTCAGATAAACACTGAAGTTAGGAGGCATCAGCTACTGTAACTAACTTAAGTGAGTGACGTAAAGTTGAGTCAAAATTGCAATGTAAAAGTCTTTTAAAATTAACTTCCTGCTGTGGAACAACCTAGAACATTGTACATGTTCAATTTGAGGCAGTTTCCAGTTCTCAGTCATTCTGTATGCTTCTATACGTTTGTGCGAACTAAACATTCTGGTATGTTCCATTGGGCTGAGTTATAACACGGGTGGTGTAATCTCAGGGCTCACTGTGATGCCAGTCATTGTCTCGAACCGACGTGTGTTAGGCGCTCGTCTAGATTGTGTGCAACATGGTCATTTTTATATCCAAGTATCAATTATTATATTTGAATAACTCAATCTCATAAAAAGTGAGGCCCAATGTCGGGGAATAATAATAACTATTTTATAGCGTAACAAATGATGAAACAAGAGCGGGGCACTTAAATAAGTAGAAATCCCATAATGTTATAGATGACTTACAAACGTGGGGGATTTATCATCAAAACTATTACGTATGGTAGTAATTGACGGCCCAACAAGGAACCAGCTATAAGTAGGTAACAATTGGCGGTCCAGGTAAGGGGCATAGCAATTGGCGGCCCAACTTGGGGCATAACAATTGGTGTCCAAACCAGGGGCCAGCTATGAGAAGATAACAATTGACTTTCAACTTGGGGCATAACATTATTTTGACCAAAACAAGGCATTTGTCTCATGTCAGCATAGTATTATACTCTCGAAACTTTGTAATTTTGGCCTATTCTACTTATATGTAAATTGGTTTAGCATTTATTGAATGAAAGATCATTTGCTATTAAAATAGATACACACACCTCCAACATATTTTTAACCCCTTGCGGTTTACTTACATACATACATACATACCAGTGGGGGCTCGTCACATTAGAAGCTGGAGGGCACAGCCTGTTTAATTCATTAATTATTTCTAAATAATATATTTAAAAGAAGACTCAAATTTCGGAATATGTTTTGCTAAATATTCATTTAGTTACACTCAAAAATTAATATCACAAAGAACATGCAAAGATAAAAAAAATAAACTCCCCCCCAAAGGACGTGGATGTGTTGTAGAAACTCTGCAGCTGTGTAATGTGCATAAATATATAGGTATGTATGTTTTCACTTTGTTCCATACAAAATTCAGGACATGGCCTACCTAATGATTTCAATTCTCTTTTTTGATCAAGAGTTAATCTTGCAATATTCGTTGTCTTAAGCGCCTGAATTGAACTATTCATATTAAGCCTAGTTACAAAAAATATTAAAACATATGACTCAAATAAACATTATCCTAAAATAACCCTACATAATATTATTATAAACACACACGCCACACACAGCCTCAAGATGCAGGAGCACGCAGGAGAACTGACAACAACTATTGCTGGTTCACGCTATACACATTTCACAAGCTTTCAACATTAGGGCGCATAAGGGAGTGCGCCTTCAAAAGAAGAATTTGCAATGCTAGCTAGCTAGCTAGCTATAGCAGGATGGGGACAATGGGTTAAGGAGAGGGAAGGTTTGGTTTCACAATGTCAGGCGCTGAGCGCCTCGCGCCCAACCGCATGCCATTTTAAAAACATTGCCTGCTATTACTTAAACCAAAAACATATTTTTCTTGAAACTATAATGGCAAGATAAAATTGCCGTGAGAGTGTGAATAATAACTTTAAAAGGAACTGGGAATTCATGGGGATGGGGGGATGAGCCGCCCTTGATACATACATAAATACATACATACCTGATCCTCCCATTACCTTACGGGTTAGGCAAGAAACTGTGAATATCGCTCAAAAAACAACTTTGTACTTAATCCACCGTCACTAACTTTCTCCACACTTCCCTATCATTGCGGTATACCTCCAATTTCTAATCTAGGTCCTCTTCTCTTTAATGTGTTTATTGATGATATTGGTAAATATTTAAACTCATCTAATTTTACTGTTTGCAGATGATGTAAAATTATAGAAAATTATCAAATCAACTGCAAATTGTATGAACTTAAAAAACGACATAAATGGTATTTTACAATGGTCTCTTGAAAATGGAATGTCTAATAAACTCTACTTCCACTATCATGATGATCATATATCATCCCGATTATTGAAATTAATAGGTCTTATTAAATTAATTACCTCATTTAATAAAGTGACTGTTTTAATTCCTATACTATGCTCTGGTTAAATCCAAGGTAAAATATACTACTGTTGCTTGGAATTCCATTACCTTAACTAACTCTCTCAGATAGAAAAATGTTCAAAGAAAATTTGTCGCTATTTGCTTTCATAAATCCTTTACTAACCAGATTTATTATGATTATGACAGAATTCAAAACCTCTAAGGGCTCCAAACTCCCTACTCGTATGGACTTTATTGTGATGAACTTTTTGTTTTCAATATTTTCAATAGCAACATTTCTTGTAAATTTGCCCTTGATCATGTCTCATCTCGGGCCTATCATTCTCCAAAATTATTTTCTCGCAACAACTCTTACAAGGTGAGCCCTATAGACCATTGTATCCACAGCGCTAATACCACATTTGTCGAATTCAACTTTTATCATAAAAGAAAAGCCAAACTCATAAACTTATTAAAGAAAATCCCTTATAACTAATTTATCCTGTAGAGGCTCTGCCTAGTATATTTAAATTTACTTTATTCTGATTTTTTTTGCTTATTGTAATTTTTTTAAATACTTACACTTTAACTACTATTGAGTTATTTATTTACCTAGCCCCGCCGATAGTTTAATCATTCGCAACCGACCTAATTCAGTCTATAGTTCCATCATTCACGACCAACCAAGTTAAACTTGTGGTTCATTGTTTGTGACCGACCTATCCCTACAGCTTGAAATTTAGTTTAGTTGTTCATCAGTTCGCCTGAGTGAGATATTTCCCTCACATCAAAAGTTGGATAAAAGCCTGCCTTCAAGGGGAAGCTTTTAAATTTTATTCAAGTTTTAATTGTATTATTAGAGTTCATGAATCAATTCTAGCATATTATTTAAAAAATAGGTGAGGTAATATCATAATCAAAGCAAAAAACCTTTTTAAAATAAAATAAACATACACTTTATCACATAAATAATATTCTAAAATAAGAGTATTTACAACAAACAGCATCAGCTGTTCAATCAATGGTAGTCATAGAATAATGGAATTTTGTAAGATATTTGTATTTGCCTCTTGTAGAGTTTATCCTAACGACCACCCATACCATCAAGGACAATGATGCTTATTGTTTGGAGTTAAGAGAATTTTGGTGAATAAAGGAAAAAGCAAACAATAAAATTAATTCTCTTATTGTTTTTGTGACAGAGACCAGCTGAAGGATCCTTACTATCTTGTTTTATTTCCTCTTGTAATTAAATTTGAACTAGTTGATGTCAAGGTTAACTACATCGAATCGTTAAGGTAGAGGATTCGTGCAATTTGAGCAAACAACATCTCTATAGTTGATGAATTTTTTTATTTTATTTTAAGGAAAGACTTTCAATTTAGTTTAAAAGTTTTTTTATAAATAATGTTTATTTCTATTTCTCAAATAATTATTTAATTGAAATTTTTAAAAAATTCTAAGACTTGCCCCAAATTATTGATAGCAACAAAAAGAAACCCAAATTTTTATATATATAATTAAGTATACTACCTTTTGAAATAGTTTCACAAGAACATCTATTGTTGGTAGATCGCCATTACCATTTACGTTTTCAAGGAGAAGCTTGATGAATTCTTTGCAGAAAGCATAGGTAACCTAGGAGTACAAAAAAATGTTATTATGCTATGTGCTAAATGAAAGGAAACATTCTTAATATAAAACAATTTAAAAAGAAAAATTATTATGTTTACTAATTTTCAAACTATTTAAAATCATTTGTTGTTCTAACATAGCTAGATTACAATGGTCCTCCATTTAGTAATCATGGAACCCAGAAATTTATATTATAAAATGATCTTATCGCAATAAAGAAAATATCAAAATTATTCATTCACACAAATTGCCTGTGTTCTGTACCTTGCTTTCTAAAGTAATGACCAACTGGGTCAATTGAATACTGAGTTTCAACCCCTATCCCTTGGCAAGGAAAAAACACCCTATTTATTTTTAAGGGGGTTGGTCATGTAATTAAATATTTTAATTCTGCCAAATAGAAATGGGAAAAGTAAAATGTAGGTGAATTAATTTGTTTGGGACATTATTTTAAGTTTTAATTTTACATATTTTTATATATTTTACTAAATTCTAATTACTTTTTAGGATATTACATGTGATTAAATATTTTGTTTGTTTTTAGTGAGATATTACTTTTATGTCTTTATTGGGGAAAATATTTTTAAATGATAAGTCACTAGTTTTCAGTCAGCCTTTATATCTATATAGGAATGTGTCCAGTGAAGTGATGGCAGTATGCAAATCCAAAGTCTGTTACGCTGGCACATCGGAGAGGATTGCAGTTGCCATAACCTAAATTTTGGGTCTGACGTTTCTCATGCTATAAAGGGGAGAAAATGAGACATTGTCAGATAGTAGCCTAAGTAGCACTACTCTCATGCAGTGTGTAAGTTTGTAAATTTAAGTCCAAGAGTTGTAAAAACGCTGTCCTTTGGTTGGGAGAAATGGATATAAAATGGCAAAACAAAAACAAATGACAAATGAGGTTTTCACAACAATATGGTGTGTAGAACAAACAGTCTTTTGAAAAGAGAACTAGACCAAACATATCTACATGTATATGTAGTAGTAATAGTAGTAGTAGTAATAATGTAAATAATAAAAATAATAATAATAATAATAATGGCTAGTATGTCGAAATCAAAAGTTTAATCTCGAACCAAATAAATGAATTCTAGGAAACTGATATAAAAAAAAATCTAGAGTGGTCTGACATTAAATTGTTTTAAAGAGCCGGCAACAGACGAGGTTTCAGTGAAATTTTGTAGTATTATTATGATTTCTAAAATCAGTTATTTAACGCCATTCATTTGAGTATTTAATTAATGGACATTTTAAGTGGTCTAAAGACTCCTAATATTGCAACACAACAATACAACTCGCTAAAAAAAAAAATTGTACTTTTATATATGTACATAAAAATGTTTTTCTATTACTTACTTCAGAAATTTGCCGCTATAAAATTAAGTTTTGTTTGAATAATTTATGTATTATTAACATGGGGAAGGAAGGTTTATTCAATATTACATATTTTCACATTATTAAATATTTTACTAAATATTTTTAACGATTTTGCTACATCTCTATTTATATATTTCATAGGTTAATACTACATAAAAATCCAGGCTCTAGTCATGACCTTAGTCCCCTGCACCAAGACTGATATTTCACCACCCAAAGGGCATTTAGGTTGTTTTGGGATTTTTAGTCTCTTTGTAGCATTTATTGGAAATAAGCTACAAAAGCGTACGAAGAGTAAAGCAAGTAAACTCACCTTAGGCCCCATTCAGAGTGCTTCAACTCACTATGTCCTCCCCGCCCTAGATAACAACAACATGCCTCTATGAAATTGACCGAGCAACTAAAAGAGGAAATATCATGCAAGACTGAAGTGCTGTATCTCGAGGCGTGGTGGGAAATGTGTGGTGCGCGTACGCAAGACTGTGATGTTATGTTGGAACATGTGGCCTTGAATGATCTACCAGCTCCTCCGGTGTTTTTCCGTCATCTGTCTATCCTCTCCCTCTCTTCATTGTTCTGTGTTGGCCGTTGTTTTTGTTTACCACTCTTCCCCCTTTCTGAGCTAGTATGAGCATATATAATGGTGTAATTCAAAATGTATGGCACTCTTGTCAGGATCGTGTCCTCGGACACATCTAGGTGTCCAGGATGGTTTAGGAAGGTACTAAATTCCTTTTCGGCTAAATGTACATAGAAATTCCTTTTGGCGAGTTAATATTCATAGTTCATAAAACTTTATAACCTGAAATCTTCTATTTATTTACTTCGACATGAAGCACCATTAGGGTTCGTGTGATGTCATGACTATCTGTTTACAAATAACTTTTGAGAGATTAGACGTTTATTGCCCATGCGGCAGAGAAATGTTATTATCTGCGTGACAGAAATATGTTATATTGTTGTCAAAGTAAACGCTTGTAACTTATTGCCTATATGGCAGGGAAAGTTTATTGTTGCGTAAGAAATGTTATGATCTGCGTGGCAGAAATATATTATATTGTTGTCAAAGTAAACGCTCCTAACTTATTGCCCATATATATGGCAGGGAAAGTTTATTGTTGTGTAAGAAATGTTATTACCTGCGTGGCAGAAATATATTATATTGTTGTCAAAGTAAATGTTTGTAACTTATTGCCCATACGGCAAGGGAAAGTTTATTGTTGTGTAAGAAATGTTATTATCTGCGTGGCAGAAATATATTATATTGTTGTCAAAGTAAACGGTTGTAACTTATTGCCCATATGGCAGAGAAAGTTTATTGTTGCGTAGGAAATGTTATTACCCGCGTGGCAGAAATATATTATATTGTTGTCAAAGTAAACGCTTGTAACTTATTGCCCATACGGCAGGGAAAGTTTATTGTTGCGTAAGGAATGTTATTACCTGCGTGGCAGGAAAATATTGTATGGTCTCATGAACAAGGTATTAGAAAAGTATAGCCCATAGCACCAAAAGTTTTATATTGTTATGGAGGAAATTATATTTTTTACTACCTTTTGGAGTAATCTTATATATTATATTGAATTCTAACCAATTCATGGTTACTGAAAGTTCCCGCAACTCTTGTTTTGTCATAGCTTCATATTACACATATACTGTTAAATATGTATCATCAATAAAACTAAAATGTTATCTTTGACATATTTCTTTTTATCACACTTTTATGATATATCCTTCGCTTGCACCCGTAATATATAGATTGAAATAGTTGAAGTGTGAGTTCATGGAAACAGAAAGTGAATAGACCAGAGTACGGCCTATTCGCTTTTCGTTATTATCCTATCGGCTCCTCTTCAATTATTGTTTCCTTTTTTATGGTTAATTTATGTTGTGCACCAGCCTTATTATTTTGGGAAGACTAAGGGCGGTGTTACATTATAATCACCCTAATAACAGGAACTTTTATATCCATTTCGTCTAATTAATGATTAGGTTTATTAATAGGTCTAGAAATTAAATTATTATTTTTTATTCCCTTAATTTCTAGAATTAATAACTTATTATCAACTGAACTTGCATTAAAATACTGTTTTGATTCAAACCATCACATCAATTATTTTAATTTTTTCAATTGTAATACTATACCAACTTAACAACAATGGAATTTATTTTAATAATATATCTTTGATGAAAGCTAATCTTGCGATTACAGCAAGTGAGGTTGAGTAAAGTTTTATTAGGTTAGTGTGTGGTCCACCTCAGGGGCCTTGGGGTAAAGTGCTCATCTCACGACCCGTTGCTTGCGGGTTCAAACCCAACCAAGGTCAATGTTTTTCCCTTGAGCGATAAAAATCCGTAGTACAACTTCCTTCGGATGGAAATTAAAGTTGTTGGTCACATGTCGATTATGGCATTTAAATGATCCCTGGACGATATGTGAAAATACCTTACCAACAGAATTGGTAGACCCTTTGGTTCTCGTTCATAGAAATGCTCGTGTGTTGACATAATCAATCGATCCAGAAAGTGTACGTTAAATGCCTCAAATAAAATAAAATAAATACAAGGCTAGTATATGTGTTTCTAAATTAACTGGATGAAAAAGAATTACTCCACAAGAAAATCCACTCAAATATTAATCTGAAATGTGATCCCCTGTCTCAAGTGGTTCATTGACACAAATATCCTTTACTCCATTTAGGCATCACGTAAAATCGAATTATTTCCTTATCCAACGAACATTAACGTAATTATAAATGTAACAGAAAGAACATAGATAGGATTATAGTATAATTCATTAGAAATAATTACTAAATTTTTGTGCTCTAAGCAACTTATTACACACCCAATGCTTTGTTATACTCTTATCAATATAACCCACACCTCTGTGGTCTTGGACAAAGGCGTCAGTCTGGTTTATTCTAGAATAGAAAGGAAGGTCAGGGTTCGAATCCAATTCGGGTGTACTGGTGTTAATCCTCCTAAAGGATTTTCGCCTCTACCTCACACAATAACGAGTTAATTTAAACTAAAATTCTACATTCCTCAATAAGAGATATACCTGGCGTAAATACACCGTCACCAGACTCAGTGGCTTAGTTGGTTAACGCACTAGTTTCGTGTTGAGCTAGACTGACGAGGATGGGGAGATCAAGGTTCGAATATCGGTTGGGTGAACTGGGGGTAGTTTCCCCTAAAATTGTTTTCCACTCTCTATATACGCAAATGCGGGTTCGTTTCCACTAAATTCCACCTTACCAATTCATAACTCATTAGCGTTATTAGTACTTAAGAGTATAACCCGAACGGCTAGTAAGACGTGATGCTAAATAAAAAAGAAATAAAATACACGTATGGGACGGGGTGGACAAAAAGATATAGATATATATCTTTAAGGAATACTTCCAAACAATCGAACCCAATCACTAGAATTATTTCCAATTATTTTAAGAACGTTGTCTATGTGCGTGTTGAGTCGTTCCTATTATCTTCTTTCACAATGTGAGCGTCGTCCAAACGCCCAGCTTCCAGTGTTTTGTCACAATATTATCGAGACTCTCCAGTTATCTTTCGTTGTATCTCCCCCTCTCCACATTTCCAACTAACCCCTAACCATCCACCCCTAAACATTAATGTGACAGAACGTAGTATTGAGGACGGAAACAGCCCCCCGCTACAAAACGTCCGGCGTACATCATTTCACCATTTCCTTTTCCCTCTTCCTCAACTACCAGGTTTTCAGCTATAGTCGTAAACATTGCGGGATATAATTGCTGAACCAGACCCAATCCCACAACTCCACCCTCTCTTATCCTCCAACACTTTAAGCACATACGCACGCGTATACACACACACACACACACACACACGAAAGAGGCTTTAACCAAATTTCATCCTGTCCGTGGGGGAATAATGTGAATTATACACTAATAACATCTAAACAACTCCTATAATTCGATACTTCCATATCATCATTATTTCAAATACTAGGCCAATTTTTTTAGGGAGTAATATACGATATGTAGACATTTTTTAATGTTAGGGTTTTTATTGTTGTTTTTATTTAGTAACGAAAATAATTATCACAGTTTTTGTTCATTAACATAAAATGAATCCACCTAAAACCCAAGGTTTGGGTTTGTGAATGTGTGTGTGTGTGAATGCTAGTGTGTGCTAGCGCCACTTCCTACTGACCATTTAGGTTATTCTCGTATTTAAACTAATGGGGTAGGGATGGGGAAGGTATAGCTGTAAAGGAAATGCACTGGAATTTAATTTGCGTTTAAGAGGAAGAAGGGGTGAGATGGCGAAGCATATGAAACCATTTAAGAAAAAATCAACTCAATGCAACTTGTCAAGATTTAAGCCCAGATATCCCCGTCATTGACACTTTTATTGTGAGAGTGACACCCTAGACTAGGCATGCACAGCCCTTGGCCCCCGAGTTTGTTCTGTGCAGCCCGCCAGCTCAAATTGAAATACGTCAATTGTAATAATTAAACAACAAATTAGGCTCTTGGATCTGGTATAAATGTTCACTTTCTATGAATTTTCCAGAACCATAAGTAGGATATAATGTATGTAACATTAGTGTGTACTGCTAATATGATAGTGTTACTACCCGCCCCTAAACAAGCTAATATGCATAGACATCCTGCAATATAAATACTTATAAGACCAGCTAGCTTTTTAAATACTATCCCAAATAATCTTGTACTCATAGACATCCAGTATTATTAAACATCATAATCTTACTATGCCAATTATATGTGTTCTACTCACGCATATATCTGCCGGAGTAGAGCAACTTGCAAGTCCAGCCTGTTCACCACGAATGCTAGAATGAAGAAAAGTCTAAAACAAGCTACAAATTATGCAGCACCCAGACGTTCCAACGGAGTGACCCAGAAATGCTCTGATTGGCCCGTGCTGTACTATTAGAAACCCACTCATATTCATGGAAACCGGTGAGGCGTACGTAATCAAATAAGCGTAGCTCTCAACTGCTCATCTTGAGTTTAGCAGTTCATGTTTTGGGAACTAGTCGAATGCAGCGACTGATGATCAAGACAACAAGAACTTGGCCTACGTGATGAAAACAACGTAGCCTTTCAACCTGATGTTAGTGAGTGACGTAATAAAAAAAAGGGAAACTCCAACCTTCCCACCCTGCAACTAGACCTATATAACGGGGTAACACAGACAATCTGGTCGACAATTACATCCGTCACTTCTACGAGAAGTCCTCATCAGGACTAGGCCATGATCTAGCCAGGATGGCTAATAATAATAATATCTTTGTTTGAATCTATAAGCTATATATTGCTGCGATGGGTTTGATTTTCTTAAATACTTTGGTTTTGTATGTTATGTAAATCTGTCTGTGTTGGCATCGGTAATGTTTTGCTAAAAACTTTTATTTTTAAACGTAAATTCTGTTATGGAGTACTTAATGTTTCCTGTTGCCACTTAGGCGCTAGTATCTTGATATCTTCTTGGTTTAAATAGGTAGCCCCATTTTTTTTTGTTCTTTTTATATTTTGAAATATTTAGGTTAATTATTATTTATTTATTTTGCTTTTGTGGTTATCAGTTATAATTTAAATTCTTTAAAATGACAGTGTTTCTCTTATTGGTTATTTTGTAGACTTCTTTTCTTTAAAGTTAATGTTAAAAAAACTTATTTTTGTTGATTAATATGGTTTTGACTACTTGCAGATTCATTTAGGCAAAAATTACAAGTTTTATAACGTAAATTTGTTTTTCTCTTTTAAATATTAATTATTTAAATGTGGACATCTTGTTTAGTTCTTTAAAAGTCACGAGGGTAATGGTCCATTGAAGGTTTGAGTTTAATCGGGAAGTCGAACCTATGTGCTATAAGTAAATATCTGGTGCAATATTTAAATTTTAATGTATTGCCTGAATATAAAACTGTTTAGTCTGTTTTCACAGGTGTGAATCTTACGCGTTTAAACCATTTAAAAGAGGCTCATTAAGCTCTTTGCAATCTTTTTGACATTTAGTAATTTAAACTTTTGATCCTAATTTTGTTTGATCTTAATTCACTGTGGTGAATTAGAAGCTTGTATACCATTTAGAAAAGTTTATTTAAATAATAGCAACTATTTATTTGATTTCATTATAGACAAGTTCACATAATATAATGATATACCTTGAAAGTTTGAAAAGTACTGCGCAAGTATTATTTATTTGTCTTCCAACACACTTCAGTAAGACCTGTAAGGCCATGCAAATTGTTGTTTTAACACTGTTTGTTACTTTGAATCAATAATTCAAATAGTTCTTTAACCTGCAACTGTTTTACTTTTTAAAATTATTTCCTTAGATGTCGTCCTCCTCTCTTTTAGTCTATTGCGGCCGTAACTAAATAGTGAGAGTGGGGTGGTACATGTATGTGTATATAAGTGTGTGTGTGTGTGTGTTGACATCAAACAGTACAATGCAGTTATTAGTGTAGATGGGTTTAGAAGTGAACGCTGAAAATACTAAGTATATAATCACAGATAGAACACAGATTGAGGACGAACATTTAGAGATTACTGCGAAAACATATCATATGGTCGGGTGTTAATGCGTTTAAATATTTAGGAATAATTTTAACTAACAGGAAAGATATTAGATGGGAAATTAGGAAAATAATACAGTCCGTAAATGCATACTACTGATCGGTCAGTAAATTGTTGTCATATCGTCTTCAGTCAAGGAATGAAAGACTCATATTATCAAAAACAATAATTTTACCGGTTGTTTTCTATGATGTGAAACGAGATCTTTTACTTTAAATGATGAAAACAAATTTGGGGTTGTCGAAAATAGGGTACTTAGTAAGATATTTGGTCCAAAAAGAGATGAGGCTACATAATGTGGAGGGGGTTACATAAAGATGAGTTACATATCCTGTATTCATCACAATACATAATTGGGATAATAAAGGCTTGTTAATTATGGTGGGCAGGATACGCAGCGCGAATGGGAGAATTTAGATCCGTGTTCAGGGTATTTACTGGTAAACCCATTGGGAAGACCTAGATACAGATAGGGGGAAAATATTAGAGTAAAATAGATAAGGTGTAATAAGGTGGACTGGAGAGAGCTAGCTCAAGATAATGATAGGTGGCGTACTTTTGTAAGTGTGGCAGTGACCTTTTGAGTTCCTATGTCATCGAGTAAGTAAGCAATGTATGCTAAAATATCACCACCAATATAAAAAAGAAACGCTCTGAATACTTAGTCAAAAAGTTTAACAGACAACTTTAGAACTTCTAGAGACCAATATTGTAGGTCACAAACATACAATTATCTACTTTTTATTGAGTTAGATAAAATTAGGCATCTCTAACGTTCACATTCTAAACCAACTGATTATATTATTATTATTATTATTATTATTATTATTATTATTATTATTATTAGCACCGCGTCTTACTACCCGTTCGGGTTAACTGGCATTCCCCACATTCACAAGATGTATTGTCAGAGGTGAAGGAAGGGTTTGGTAATCAGATAAATCTGTGCCGGGACCGATGATTGAAGCCCGGCCGCCAACATAGAAGTCTGACACCTTACCCCTAGACCGCCAGGTCACCTACAACTGATTATATTAGCACGTGACTTACAAACTATATTTTAAAGACACAGCTTTCTGTCTCCCGATATTTAACTAATCACTTCAGAATTAGAAAAACTTAACTCGGAAGACACACGTGCTACTGACTGAGCAATGGTGTTGGGCCCTGACTATCGATAGTAGTCTAATATAAGAAAGAGCTATGGCAGCAATTGAGGTGTTTTTAATTTCACACACATGATGCCCATTATATCCCCAAGTGAATAAGAATACATTACTTTTAGATTATCCCTCTTCAAACTGTTTTCGTTGAGCAGTGTTTGGTCACTAAGATACCAAATAATTCCTCTTAACTAAAGTAATATGTCACTTAAAGGTAAACAGTACATATTCATCACAGGTGGGCACAGGGTAAGAGGTGTACATCTCGTATAGTTTAGTTTTGCATTTGGTGGGGAGGTCTAAGTTTGAATTCCTGACGAACGGAAGTGTTTCTATCCAAAATACTTTGTCATTCTCCATTCACGCAAATTCTGGTAAGATTTCCCCCTAATTCTTACTTCCTCATAAAGGTTAATATCTAGAGAGTCAGGGTGAGCAGTAAGATGCTGTGCACGCAAATACACACGCGCGCGCGCACACGCACACACACACACACACACACACACACACACACAGAGTACTTAGAAGATGCTGTGCACGCAAATACACACGCGCGCGCGCACACGCACACACACACACACACACACACACACACACACACAGAGTACTTAGAATAGGTGCAAGTTAATCATCTATCTTAAGATCAGTTTTTCAACAACAATTCATACTTTTTCCTTCTTTTCACTACCAACAAATTTACACTTTACACAAAGTTTAATTAAATTTTCTAATATTTTCCTTCAACACAATAAGAAAAAAACATAATTATTATGGTAAATTAAGGCAATGAAAATGCTATGTGTAATGCACACTCTGTGTGAACCAGAATGATTAATAGAAAATGTAAATATAAATAAATGAAAAGACAATTAATTATATCCAGCCAATCGGTGACCTGGTGGTCTAGAGGTAAAGTATCAGACTTCTGTGTTGGGCGTCCGGGGTTCAATCCCCGGTCCCGGCACGGATCTATCTGATTACCAAACCCTTCCTTCACCTCTGACAAGACGTTTATTAATGTCAACTTGTGAATATGGGGAATGTCAGGCCTCCACCATGGTTCGGATTCCACGTTAAACTATAGGTCCTCTATTTCATCTTACAATCACCCTACCATTACACATTAGCGTAAGTGCGTACAACCCGAACGAGCAGTAATAATAATAATAATAATGTATCCATCCAGACCTAGCCTTTCACTTACATTATTTTTTACTGTGTTTTACTTTCTCTCGACTCTTTGAAGAGAGAAGTATTATGATTGTGTAAATGTAAGCCAAAATTTAACTAGACATCTCGATAATGTCGATGTTTCATTGCCCCCTGAAACCAAAAATGGTTTTTCGCAATACCGTCTGTCTGTATCTCTAACTACAGCCGAAACTATTTTACCGATCAGGCTAAAATTTGGAATATAGGCTTTTCATAAGGTTCCTCAGAGGATTTTTTGGAAGTATATATCTGACACTAAAATTAAGACAAGATTAAGGACAAAATGAAGTAATTTTATTTTATAAAAGCTCTAACAATTTTTTATTAAATTTTATATCTAAGTGTTGTTTAACAATATAAATCAATTGACAATTCTAGTTTTCCCATAAAAGTTACTTTAAGGACATTTTATGTATGCAAAAAATTTCCAATTTTGATCATATATCCGCCACTATTTTAGATGCGATGGAAATTATAAATTTTAAAGTTGTAGTAATATAAAAAATGAAAAATACTTTTATCTGAAATTTATTTTTATAAAACCAATAGTTTTTGAGCTATGAGTAAACACATATATTTTTATGGAATACTTCGCGATATTAAATTAATTGTTATGCTCTTTGGTGGACACAAATGCTCCTCTTTCTCAATGTTTCTGTAACATCGCATATTATTACATTTACGTTCTTCGGTGGAGTGTTTCTGCTACAGTGTATACTATTTTATTTCACAAATTTTACGAGCTTGTAGTAAATATATCTATTTTAAGATGAAATAAAAAGAAAGTTTGTGCGATTCACCGTACCATTTATTTTATATTGTTTTCGTCTGTTAGAACAATAGCTACTAGTCTATTAGTACCAGGTACCAATAAGCCATACGTGAGGAAACTGTGGTATGAGTGACTACTATAACAAATCAAAAGGCCTATTTTCTTTCTTTAGAAAAGAAATTTAAAAATATTGTATTATTAAAGTCTATAAAATGTAATTAATTATAAAATTTAGTTTCATAAATTTGATACAGTAGGAAAAGTAGGTAAAATCTATATTTGAAGTAATTTTTATATTATTATTATTATTATTATTATTATTATTATTATTATTAGCACCGCGTCTTACTACCCGTTCGGCTTATACGCACTTACGCTAATGTGCAATGGTAGGGTGGTTGTGAGATGAAATGGAGAACCTACAGTTTAACGTGGAATCCAAACCACGGTGGAGGCCTGGAATTCGACACATTAACAAGTTGTGATTAATACACGTCTTGTCAGAGGTGAAGGAAGGGTTTGGCATTCAGATAAATCTGTGCCGCGACCGAGGATTGAACGCCAGACCCCCATCGCAGAAGTCTGACACTTTACCACTAGCCCGCCAGGTAATCAATTAATTTTTATAATTCAATTCATTTCAATATAATTTAATTCATTATATTTTATATATTATCTGAAATATAACGTAATTGTACCCATTCATAGAAAGGTTATTTTGTTTTAATGTTGATCAATATATGTTTACAGAAGGGTTGATGCGAGGCCAGCGAGCTTGGCTGGTGTGCTCACATTATGAACTAAAAGAGCTGAACTCGTCTCTAATCTCAGTAGGTTGTACCAGCAATAGGTAATTTTCCAAATAGCGATTTGTAACAGTCTCTTTCTCATCCTCTTTAGCTGGTTCCACCAGGTCTCAACCTTTTAAATTTCGTTGCCAAGTAAAACTCCGGCACTGGCCGGGCTTAAGTTTGAATACCGTCTGGATTAGAGTCAATAACACTCCAGTGCTGGGCGACCCCAGTTCTCTCTTTCGTTTAGCACGCATCTTAATACCCATTCGGTTTATACACCTTTGTACTAATTAAACTGTTTTAGGGGATAGGAAGGTTGAATTTAGAGGAAGTTTACCCGCATTTGAGTGAAGAGAGGTAAGGCTCCCACGGTACACCCAAACCCAATCTTCCCATCTTCATAAGTCTAGTCTATTGTGGGAGTAGCACCTTTGAAGGCCACTGAAACGGCTGGCCACATTAAAAGTCATGGTTCAGGATGAGTTAATTCGTCACCGATTGAGAAATCAAGGGACAAGTAACGCTCCGAGGTTCAATGACGAATAAGCTATTATTGATAATGTTAGGGAAACGTCGTGGATATTAGTCAATGAAGTTTCCAGAACATTCTAACGTTTCAGATGTGACACTGTTTCTCAATTGTCCATTTAAATTGATAGCTCCAATAAAACTATGAGTTATTCTCTAGATTGTTTGTTCAATTTTAAAGCAATTTACTTAAAAATTTATCTTCCTAGATATGTGTTCATAAATTAGTGTAAGTTTAGGATAGCGAGTAGGCAGTCACACGCGTAGAACACACACAATACGCGTTAAATTGAAGTAATTGTAATCAGGGGCACAATGATTGAGCCATTCTATACATATGAAGGATATTTGAGTAATTACACACATCGCGCAATGTTGTGTAGGTCTCTGACCACATATTAACAAGACCTGGAATGGACCTTGCATTCCCCCCTGCCCCGCCTCCCCCGCCCGAACAAACCACTCCATGCGTCAGAGAGACGTAACTTTCATTACTATCGGTCGGGCACATCTATAAAGCTGAAGTGTTATTGTTTGGCCACCACAGCCATTCATTTCCGGCAAGATACCGCGTTTCATCTTTTATGTTATGAAAACAGGAACACTGTATTTCTAACTGAGCGCCAGTAGCGTCTCGCGCGGTTTTACAAAGGGGATGAGACTGTACTTGTAAACTGTGCCTTATTAATTAAGTTAGCTAATAGCACATATTTACATAACGTATTAGTATGCTAGCGTGATGGCTATTAAAGACTTACATGAGCTAATTTAACACGTGAAGCAGGGGTCTTCAAACTAGGGCTCACGGGCCATATCAACCCCACAAAGTGGGTTTGTCCAGCCCACAGATGTTTTGATGAAAGTAATTTAAAATAATTAATCAAATAATGTAGGTGACAAATACCAAAATGGTGGTGTTCCTTGATGCAGTAAACAAAATACCTATATATAATTCATTCACGACCTTAGTTTACTTGGATGACAGCTCAAAATTTAATAGAAATAGTGCCTAATATATCCCTACGCCAGCAGCTGGCAACTATCATTTTGGATAGCTGTAATGAAAACAGATGGTAATATATTAATGTGAAAGTTAGCCATAGTAATTTAGGCCAATATTATTTATATATTTATTTGAGGTCAGACACCAATCTTATTTATTGTTTCATTCCACTTAAAAAGTTATTATTCTCAGCACTTTCACAAAAGGTCCAGCAAATATAGCTTCAAAATGGCAACCGACGAATTTAAACCATGTGGTTGAACATGACAGAAACAAGCTTTTTACAATTATGCACCCACGCAGTGGATGATAATATTTTATTTAGTTAAATATTTCGAAATACGATAAAATAATCATAAAATAATTTAGCATACATAAAAAAGTGCACGTATTTTCTGCTTTCCAAGTAAATACGATGCCTTTATTAAAAGGTATTGATGTATGCACTATAATACACATAGTCAATAACGTTCCAAAACGAAGAATAGGTACTTTTAATTATGTTTAAAGTATTGTTTGAAGTTGGATACAAAGAAATTATTAAAAGTAATGAAATAGTATAAGAAAACAAGCCTACGTTATTTTAAATGTAAAATATAACAGGTAATTTAAAAAAACAAAACATTTATAACAATTGTTGGCAACCTAAAACCTAAACATTTTATTTTTGAACTGTCATCCAGGTAAAAACCTATCATGAACAGACCTTACATATCATCATGTGAGTCCAGCGGCAGTATTGGAAACGCGTGATTAAAATAGCCATACGGTGGTTTACGCTTCCTCAAAAACCGTTACCGGTGTTTCATAAAGTGTAAGTTGAGCGGAGGGGTTGAGGAAAGCTTCTTACTTGTAGAGGAAGAGGATAATTATGTTGGCTGCACATCTTACATATAGTCATTTCAAGTTACGGTTATGTCATAGCTTAACTTTGGTAATCGAGAGCATGCAAGGAAGACGTAAGCCTGAGCAATCGTTCTGTAAATTGTTCTAAATCAGCATTTACGCACGCACACCGGGTCATCTGTTAGAAACAGAGATTGTTTTGCCAGTTTGCATCAAATATAATATCGACACGAACAGTGACGGACGGGAAGTACGGCTATTCTGGTGGTATATAACAATGTTATTTATACCTTTAAAAAAAGGGGGAGGCCGGAAAAGACGCCCAATTACTAAGGGACTGTTTCGAAGTGCTTTACAGACTCAGCTGTCGAGCTACAGTAACTCGCGAGGAAAATTTCCTACAGTTTGAGTCTCTGTTCAGTACGGAGGAGGAAGCCCCTAACCATATTGAACGTCTGGTTTATACAACAACCAAGAAACGCCGGGTGGCCGTTTGTTCGACACCAGCCAGAGTTATAAAACTGAAGATATGCCAGGGTGTGGAGCTGCTGAGTAGGGACATTGACAGAACGAGGACCTTTCACTAGACTCTTTCAACCTGTTCTATAACCTACATCACATTTATACAGTCGAATGGTAATTAATATCATACTAATATTATAAAGAGGAAAGGTTTGATTTTTTGTTTGTTTGTTTGTTTGTAATGAATAGGCTCCGAA
>CABFOV010008022.1:0-25415 GCA_902141375.1 Timema poppense
CAGGCCACAGACAAGGTATACACCAGACACCAAGCCACAGACAAGGTATACACCAGACACCAAGCCACAGACAAGGTATACAGACCAGACACCAAGCCACAGATAAGGTATATATACACCGGACATACTCTCTTACGGGAGATTCTCTGAGCTCCTTGGGCCAGGTTTCTAGTGTTGGTTCTGAGTGATAACAGAACTTCCAAGGGAAACAACACACTTTCAAATTGTTAATGTAAAGGTGTAGTGATGCCAGCACAATAGTTCAGTTCTAGCATTGCCGCCCCCCTCCAACTCGCCCTTTTACCCCTTACAGTAAACAAACCTTTTCAGACAAGTAGCCAGTAGACTGTATTTAAAGATTGTTTACAAGTAATTTAGACAGTTTACAAAACATTAGTGAACAAAGAAAGGGATACTTTATTTTAAGCTTTCAGTGTAATTTGCAGTCTGACTAGGCTCTTTTGAGGGGTTGATTTATGAGAATGGATCTTGCGAAAGTCGGTTTATTGACACTGGAATGCAATTTTTGTCTTTTACTTAGTAAAACCATCTTTAAAATAAACTATTTAAAAAAATGGCTTTTAGATAGTGATGTTGACACTTGGGACTGAACCTAGCGATAGCCGAGTCTGTGGGGCTGGTCTACACCAGGGCGGCCGTCTAGACGCGATTGTCCCGTTTTATTAACGAAAAGTCCCAGTGTCCCGAAACATATCGTCAGAACACCCGACTGTCCAGTATTTTAGAAAATCATATTAACTTATGTGAAAAGAATAAGATTTCTAAATTTAAACCAAAAACATGTTACAGCTTATGACAGTGAACTTTATACACAGTGAACAAATATTCGTGTATTTGTAAAAAAACTAATTGGGGGAAAAACAAAAAGTGTGTAGTGAAATGTCCAACCAACAAAAGTGGCGCTATTACATGAAGACTTGCGAAAGAAAGTCTCAATACTCTGAACTACTGACATGTCAGTACCTTCTCAGTATCCCAGCACACAACGCGCATGTGCGGCGAATATTTTCAATGACCAATCAATGGACAAAAGAAGGAAATCGGATGGAACTAAACAGAGTGTGGAATTTTGCAGAACTTAGTCAATGAAAATAAGACTCGTTCTGAACATTATTCCTATGTATCAAATGCTAAACATTTTTTAAAAGTTGCACAAAGTTCAGAGAAGTATTAACTTAGGTCTACCGGATCGTTAAAGCTCCGCCCGAACTTCTTTAGATATTTGATTTTTTCGAAATACTGTGGGGTCGAGGGAAGTCTTCGCGTGGTGGGCTAATGGGCGTGGTTATTATTTTTTAATATGTAATTTTGAAGGTCATATACCGATTTAATAAAATTTTAAATCATTTGTGCGAATTTAATAAACCTATATCTTCATAGAGTACATGTGTCCCGTTTTTTAATTTTGAAAATCTGCCAACCCTAGTGTATACCTTGCCTGTGTCCCAGGGTGAGCAAAGCATGTAAAAACTGTGTCTGTTATGTTACGTATCACCCACATGCTCTAAATACCTCACATTGGAGTGTATTTCCGTTAATACAGGCTCAATGATTGTTCTAGTGAGCGATGAGACAAGCTCATAGGTACAGTTTCTACAGACTCTGCGTGACCTGCAGGGCCGACCTGTCCATTTAGACTGACCTAGCAGGTCGTCTAGGGCGCTAAGATGATCCTAGTGGCAACTTACAACAAAATGTACGGTTTTTGTGTTTAAAAAAATTGTCTAAATTAAATAAACTAATACTTATTTCTAAATAAAGAAATAACATTTAAATATTTTATCTGATATAGAGAATATTTATCTTTTTAAAAGCTTAATTACCAAGTGGTCGACCACGGGGTTAAAGTGCTTGCCTCACCACCTGATACTCGTGGTTCAAACCCAGCCGGGGTCGTTTTATGTTCATTAATCAAACAAAAAAACTGGACAGACTAAAACAAAATATTAACCACGGAAAAATTAATTATTAGCATTTAGTGAATGTGGGGATAGCTGAGTAAGTGGGAAAGTCTTTGAGGTTAGGAAACAACAAAACCTTTCATGCGGAAACTATTCGAGAACACGCCGTAAATGAGTCGGCATGGAAATAAGAATCAGAGCTAGGGGCTAGGATAGGTGGAAGCTATCAACCCCCAACAGGCTTCAGTTTGTGAAAATATAGATAGTAGCAGTTTGGGAACAGCCTGTCGGGAGATAGGTGCGTGTTATAAATACTGTGTCGTGTGAATTCTCGAAGTTATGTGAGATTAGTGTGGAGTGTAGAGTAGTGTTAATTAGTTATCGTTTAGGTTAGACTAGTTTAATTGTCCCGGATGTTAAACTTTGTTTTTAAAATTAATACTAAGAATTACAGTAAACGAACAAAACTATCTTATTTATTTTCGTGTTTAGTAGAAGAGTTTTTAACAAAATACAAACATATTTGTTTGCGGTAAAAAGTGATAACGTTTTGCAATAATACTAGTGTTATTATGGGTATTTATGATATCTATTAAATGCGAGTGCTGAAGATCACAGGCTTTAACGTATGAATACCTAGCATAAATGATAACTGTTTTAAGTTACTTTTGTAACTGTCAAAAAATAAAATCTTACTGTAGGCAGGCTCGTCGGAATAGACTAACCAGTTACAAACCATTCCCCCTCTTTTCCTTGCTCTAGGTGATCCTTTTCCACGCCTCTGCCTTTCATAAATATAAAAGTCAAAGTCTTCGACACACTTGGTCGAGTTGGAAAATTCTGTATTTGATCAGTGTACAGTTATGGACTATGTGGCTAGGGGTACTGCAACCTTTTATCCAAGCAAAAATAATTAAATCTCTAACTTTGTCATAGAAAGATGAAATCATCTCTATAATAATCATCCAGGTTGGGTCAATGGCGGCAAAACCTTTATTTATGTAGATAATCTGGTGTGAGAGGGAGTGAATAACCAAAAAAAGAGTTTTGAAGGACTTGTACCCCTTACCCCAGGCATAAGGAGTTCCAAAGACCCTCCCTCAGCAAACGTTTGTCAATTATAAGTCACTATTAGGAAGGTAATCGCCTGGAATATTTTTGGAAATCATACTCCTGTGGAATATTTTTGGAGTGGTCTTACCTCAGTTATTTTTAGATTTAGAAGATATTTAGAAGGGTCTTCGCCTGATATATTTTGATTCGATGCCTTAGCTAATTAAGTTTTTTTAAACGTATTATGTTCGAAAACATAAGAGTGGATTAAAATAAATGTGGAGGTGGGTGGGTGNATTCCAGGGCCCACCCACTGCTTATACATTTGTCAGCACTTATGCCATTATTTAACAAGTGCTCAATATACAATTTTGAACTTGGAGGGAGGAGGTTCTATGTAAGTTTCTAAACGTTAAACAAAATGAGGGCAGTTAAAGTATTTAATCCCTAACATTAATTAATATAAATTCCAGATAGTTTCTATAGTCATTTAATATTATAAAATTTTCTTTGTGACAATTCGCCTCTCCTCCCCCATGAAATTTTGACCTGGCAACGGACTTGGTTAAAGCATATACAGTAAAATAGTCCGGAATTACGTATAATCCGAACACAATTTTTGGAAAACGGGGGGTGGGGGGAGGGGAAACAAGCTATGTCAAATGAAATTTATCGTATTGGTTAACAAAATCAAAGTTAAAAAATAATTTGTAAGAAACAGTGATGATAAATTATTAATATTTACATGTTGTAGTAAACAAATTATGTTTTTTTATAACTAAAAATAATTAAAATAGGCCTACGAGTAGTGGTAAAAGATATACTGTAAATGGAAATTTTATAAAACTCATTCAACTGTAACTTGAAATTTGTAAAAATACTCCCGTCTACACCCAGACCCTTCCTTACGTGTTCTCCCACTTTATCCGAGTTATCGATTATCCGAACAAGCTTCGGTCTCAATTAGTTCGGATTAACGCGGTTCTACTCTATTCAAATAATGTATACATTATATTGTCATAATTTACGACTCAATCAAATAATGTATCTTTTAGCACCGCGTCTTACTATCCATTCGGGTTCAAATATATTGAAAGAGTTTTTGCTTTAGGTTCCAAACGTTGCCCTCAACATACCACGAAGAGGTTGATAAATTCTTCTCCTCTATCCTTAGTTCGTTGAAGATGATCGACACAAAAAAGGTAATAAGTATGTTTTTTAGAATGGGTTTCGACCGCAGCAATCGAGAAACTATTTTTTAAGCAAGAAAGAACAATGACAGGCTTTTAAAAACTATGGATTTATTTATTATTTTTATCCAAGTGTGACAATTCTCTGCCAAATGAGATATCTAAGTTCTTGTGAGTATCTGAGGGTTTTATATTTAGTCTAGTCTCGGTGGACAGCCACTCTCCAAATTTTATTAATTCCTTTAACTCCCGGTGCGGGTAACAACAAAGTTTTGATTGCTTGTTGCAGTTTCTGTGATGGGTGAGTTTCAGATGATACAGCCACCCCTCGCATTTCTACGAGTGAGCGAAAAAGAGTCAACCAATTTTGCCGGAAAGGTGCTTTCATCTATATATTTATTTAAGGTATTTAACGGGCACTTTCTTAACCAACTGATTATATCAGCACATGAGAATTTCTATGAGCGAGAGCGAAAAGGCCTACCAATTTTGCCAGTAAAGCTATTTTCACATATCTTATAGGCTTCTTTTATATGCCACAATCAACATGGGACCGACGGCTTTACTTCCCCTCCGAAGGAAGTTGTGCTACGGATTTTTATCGTTCCGCGAGTACCCGTTGGCCTCAGTATTACCTTTCAAACGAGGCGATAAAAGTGTGTCTGCCTCAGAAGTTTTTTAAACTTCAGATGGTTCAAGAAGATATTTAGAGGGTGTTTATAAATGGTAATTAGTAGCAAAGATATGGAATGAATGGAAAAAAAATTTGAGTGTTACCAATGAATCAAGAACATCTTAAAAAATAAGCTTGATTAAAATTAGTTTAACTTTTTTGAAACGTTGGTATTTGTTCTTAACCCATTCTAAGGTATCATCAAGACAGCCTCATGTTGTACAATGTGTTTCCCATGATGTCAAGTATGTTAGGATCTACTACAACCATATGTAGGATCAACTTCCAATCGTGATTCCGTCGATTCCAAGTAGACTACTATCTAATACTTACATTGTAGACTCAGGCTCTGGGTGTTCTTCTGATAATTCCAAGTATACGACGATCTAATACCTCCAAATGTAGACCCACTCTTTGGGTGTTCCTCTGATAGTTTTAAGTGTACGACAATTTAATATCTCCAAAATGTAGACCCACTCTTTGAATGTTTTGATAATTCCAAGTATACGACGATCTATTACATCCACATATAGTTTCAGCCTCACACTAATCAATGATAAATTATCCTAGGATTTTAACGATTCTGCGTAAGCCAAAACTAATCGCTTTGGCACACTAAATTAAAATTCCCGGGTCATACTTTTCTGTTTAGGTTACATTTCTCAACATGTCTTTAATTGGTAACTTTTTATCGGTCATAATCCTCGGCAAAAACTATATGGCTAGTTAGTATAGGCCTAGGTTCAATATCATGTACTGTACATCTGACTTATGCCGTTTTCTCCCGGAACCACCGGTTGACTTTTTGATGCCCGTAAATACATCTGTAAAAGTTTACTAGGGCGTTAATCCTTGGCAAGACATAAAAACAGGTATTAAAATAAATTTCCCCAGGGTTGGGGTGTATCCCTTAACTTGATCTAACTGCTTTGTTCCAGTATTTTTTAATGAATCGTTATCATTTAGAATGCATGGTGTCATTTCGAACGGAATATGAACTAAGGGCTCTGGAGACGACGAATAATACGTTATATGCTCGTATCAGGGCTTCACCGAGGATTGGTGGGTCTTCCCCCAAAGATTATTAATATTAATGTGTATTTTTATTCCTCTATAGAACCTAGAGTAGTAGCTTATTGAATCCTTAAAGAAAATCATAGCAACTACAACACCAATTTTGTATTTAAAACAAAAATTAAAATTATCAGATAAATATTTGATATATATATTAGATCTCAAGTTAAAGGACTTCACCACAAATCACCGCATGTAGAACATTAATCTTCTTCCCCAAAATAAATGTGTGGGTCCGTGTAACCCTACATTAAGACTCAATAAAAGTTTCATTGTAGCGTCTAAAATAAACGGTACGGCGCAGGCGCAGTATACAGACTTTCCCACTCCTTGATTAAATTGGAGATATTACACTTAAAACTATAAAGATATTAATATGTGAAATGAACATTGCTGCATACACATAATGGGGAAACGGAGCATCACATTCCAACAAAGCATAAATGAAATAATATACACTGTTACAGAAACAATGAGATAAGGGGACCATCTAGGGCCACCAAAGAGTATAGCAATCAACTGTAAATATTTCCGTAAGTTTTACTTTAAAAAAAAATTGCCTATATATAAGAAAAACATTAATTTAATAAAATGTTCTCTTGAATAGAAGTAGTCTATTCTTAAGATTACTTTAACTTTGCAATGGTCAACTATTGATTGTCTTAAAGAGTTGCGGATATGACAAAATTAGGAAATGTCTGCCTATGAAAGTGACCCTAAAAGACATTTTCAAGGGAAAATGAGTGACACCATTTTGTTTGTTATGTTAAACAATGCCTGGATATGATTTTATAATTAAAATCACTAGAAATGGTTTTGATAAAATTGTGTTTTTTTTGCGCTCTAGAGTAAGCTACCATAACTGGATATATTATATATTTTCAAAGATGTTTCTTAGGAAAGCTAATAAAAACCAGAGATAATAAATTTTAGCCTGTTCGGTAACATTGTTTCGGCTCTAGTCCCAGTAACAGATAGACAGACAGACAGACAGACGTAATAGTAAAAAACCACTTTTCAGAATCAACTGGTCATGAAACTTCCACATCCATTCGAATCTATAATTTAATTTTTTTAAAGATCACAATACTTTCTCTCTCAAAAGGATTTGAGAAAATAGAAACAACAAAAAGAGTTGAGTTACAAATGTTAGATTGAAAATAATTTGATTCACGCTGATGGGCGCGCGGTCTAAGCATCAAAACCATTTAGTCGGGTTTGCCAGTGACAGGGAGGTCGGGGTTTGAACCTCGACCAGGTGTGCCGAATATAGTTTCCTCCTAAATGTATTCACACAGTCCATACACACAAATGCGGGAGCATCATAGTTCCTACTCCATTCGCGTGGTTAAATGCGCGTACCCGGACGGATAGAGACGAGAAGGAAAATACTCACGTAGTTTTGTGGATAAAACGCGTGGGGGAGAGGGTTGGGGAAGTAAATCAATTTTTAAATATTAAATAGCTGAGCAAATTGGAAAAATATTCTCAAAACCGAGTAATTAATTAATATTAGCACCGCGTCTTACTACCCGTTCTGGTTATACGCACCAAAACCTAGTACATAGTTAGAAAGGCTGATTAAAGGATTAAGTCAATACACCATACTATTACCCGCCTCGGTGGCGTAGTTGGCTAACGCGCTTGTCGTGTTGAGCTCGACTCCTGAAAACGGGGAGATCGAGGTTCGAATCTCGGTCGGGTGAACTGGGGGTGGTTTTTCCTAAATGGTTTTCCATTCTCCCTCCACGCAAATGCGGGCTCACTTCCTCTAATTCAACCTTCCCAAGTCCTAATCCATTAGAGTAATTAGTACTTAAAGCGTATAATCCGAACGGGTAGTAAGACGCGGTGCTAAATATTATTATTATCTTACTATTTTCTTGCTAGTGATAAGTAGAGACATCAGCTGGCTAACTAGAGCTAGTGTGAAAGGTTACATGAGTATAGATTAAAATTTTACGGTAAATTTAGAGTAGGAAATTGTTCGCAGTGGTGGAAATGAAAGTTATCGACTCCGTAGCTCTGTTACAACTACGCTGTTACCCCTTCCTACTTCGCATAACATAAACACTAGTGTAAATAAGTAACAACTCACAGCGTTGATATTTAAATAATCCCCTCGTAAGCATAAAGAAACTCCTTTACATGTTAGTATCGTATTAAAATAGCATTTCTTCCACTAAAGGTTTAAATAAAACTTTGAAAACCGGTATTAGAACACATGTCTGATAATAATAGATAAAAAAGCGTATCTTTAAATAACAACAATGACATAACTACTGTATAAGGACAGATGATTAAATATGGTTTTAATGCCCCCCACACAAGACGATGTTTTCGTGATTAAATCAAGAGATAAACTTACAGCTAAACAATAATAGCAGCTATCACGAAACAACCACCTAACTAGCTACTACGAAATATAATATGCACATTCACACGGTCATTATTTTTATCCATGTTGTGCGAATTGTATTGTTATCAACAAAAATAAAAATCCATTCAAAAAATGGTTTGTGTACGCAAAAATTAAAAGCTTAATGTATATTTTGAAACAATCCAGCGGTTTTTTTTAAATGCCTATATCTATAATCTAAAACACATTTAAATATAAACCACTTAAGTTTTACCTCAAACTAATTTTCTAAACGAAAATATTTCGTTCTACTTTTGTTTAAAAGACAAGGAAAAAAACTACTTGTTTACCTCCTGCGCATGCGTCTGATCTGATATATCGTTGAAAACTAGGACTCGTGGCAAATACAGAGCTACGCAAAAGTAGTGCTGACATTTACTTGTTTATCTTATAATCACCGTGTAAATTGGTCGTTAACATGATAATAGTTGACCTGTTTGAAATTCATAGCTTAAATAAATACGGAAACATATTTCGTGTAAAGGGACATAATCTTACCTGAAAAGCACGTGGCATGATGAGCAGCCGTCTTTAAAAAAAACACTTTAAAAATACATTTAAAAAAAATCAAAACAGAGATGAGTTGATCTAACGTAAAGTCGGATGACACTTCGCTTCATTCACTCGCGTCCTAAGAATGAAGGACACTTGTTTGCTTGTCCTACTCGGAGAACACACTAGCTAGGACTCCTACTGTCGGGCTGTTCTGGCCTAACATCGTCACCACCCTCCCCTTTCGGCCACCCAAATTAGAGTGGTGGTTGATTGTGGTGGGGGAGAGCAAAGGGAGAAAGAAGGACAGGTAAGGGAATAAAAAAAATAAAGAAAAGAGGGAAGGAACCTTCAGGTGAGGACTTCTTATCCCTTCCTTTTCTACCTCCTCCGGTAACAGCTGCTTCAGCTCGCCTCCCCTTTCCCTTTTCCCGTTACCCCCCGCGCCCTCACACTCGTAGCGGCGGTGAACATCAAAGAGACGCGTTGTTTACATAATAGTGGTCTCTAAGCTAGAAAGGCCCGCCCCCTTATCGCTCTCTCTTTCTCACTCTCCTGATTCTATCTGAATACTACGGGGATGCACGAATACCTTATCTCCACAAGCGGTGAGGAATTGAGCTAGGCATCGTACGGACAGCAAGAACAAACTTATGTAGAAGACTTGAAGGTAGGCCTGTCATAATTCCCTAAACAGTGGAATTATGCCTGTAGCTGTAGTCCATATTATGTACGCTATTATTCTTCCGAAATAAAAGCACGAGAACAAGTTAAATAACGTAGGCCTACTAAAGGTGACACCATGATTTTAACCTTACATTAAAGGGACTGTTTGTCTCATTTTGCCAAATATACCTGAAAAAGAAAAGCAGAATCAGTAAACACTAATTAATACATCAATGTAAAGCCTACCAGGGTTTCTAGAGAGATATGTGCTGCTGTCACATTACTAAGTTATAAGAGGGACTGGGTGAGAAGCTTCCAAGGATCAATTCTGATGAGCACCGTTTATCTGAGTAGGGTTTTGGGACAGCTGTGGGACCCTCCTGGGTCTATCATATAGTCCTCTAGTCTCTGGGTGAAAGTCTCCTCTAGTCTCTGGGTGAAAGTCTCCTCTAGTCTGGGTGAATGTCTCCTCTAGTCTCTGGGTGAAAGTATCCTCTAGTCTCTGGGTGAAAGTCTCCTCTAGTCTCTGGGTGAATGTATCCTCTAGTCTCTGGGTGAAAGTCTCCTCTAGTCTCTGGGTGAAAGTCTCCTCTAGTCTCTGGGTGAAAGTCTCCTCTAGTCTGGGTGAAAGTCTCCCATGGACCACTGGTAGTCCACATCTCTATCATCTGAGCAAGGCTTTGGGAAAACTGTGGGGAACTACTGGGTCTACCACATAGTCCTCTAGTCTCTGGGTGAAAGTCTCCTCTAGTCTCTGGGTGAAAGTCTCCTCTAGTCTCTGGGTGAAAGTCTCCTCTAGTCTCTGGGTGAAAGTCTCCTCTAGTCTCTGGGTGAAAGTCTCCTCTAGTCTCTGGGTGAAAGTCTCCTCTAGTCTCTGGGTGAAAGTCTCCTCTAGTCTCTGGGTGAAAGTCTCCTCTAGTCTCTGGGTGAAAGTCTCCTCTAGTCTCTGGGTGAAAGTCTCCTCTAGTCTCTGGGTGAAAGTCTCCTCTAGTCTCTGGGTGAAAGTCTCCTCTAGTCTCTGGGTGAAAGTCTCCTCTAGTCTCTGGGTGAAAGTCTCCTCTAGTCTCTGGGTGAAAGTCTCCTCTAGTCTCTGGGTGAAAGTCTCCTCTAGTCTCTGGGTGAAAGTCTCCTCTAGTCTCTGGGTGAAAGTCTCCTCTAGTCTCTGGGTGAAAGTCTCCTCTAGTCTCTGGGTGAAAGTCTCCTCTAGTCTCTGGGTGAAAGTCTCCTCTAGTCTCTGGGTGAAAGTCTCCTCTAGTCTCTGGGTGAAAGTCTCCTCTAGTCTCTGGGTGAAAGTCTCCTCTAGTCTCTGGGTGAAAGTCTCCTCTAGTCTCTGGGTGAAAGTCTCCTCTAGTCTCTGGGTGAAAGTCTCCTCTAGTCTCTGGGTGAAAGTCTCCTCTAGTCTCTGGGTGAAAGTCTCCTCTAGTCTCTGGGTGAAAGTCTCCTCTAGTCTCTGGGTGAAAGTCTCCTCTAGTCTCTGGGTGAAAGTCTCCTCTAGTCTCTGAGTGAATGTCTCCTCTAGTCTCTGGGTGAAAGTCTCCTCTAGTCTGGGTGAAAGTCTCTCATGTACCACTGGTATTCCACATCTCTATCATCTGAGCAGGGGTATGGGACAGCTGTGGGACCCTCCAGGGTCTATCATATAGTCTTCTAGTCTCTGGGTGAATGTCTCCTCTTGTCTCTGGGTGAATGTCTCCTCTAGTCTCTGGGTGAATGTCTCCTCTAGTCTCTGAGTGAATGTCTCCTCTAGTCTCTGGGTGAAAGTCTCCTCTAGTCTGGGTGAAATTCTCCTCTAGTCTCTGAGTGAATGTCTCCTCTAGTCTCTGGGTGAAAGTATCCTCTAGTCTCTGGGTGAAAGTATCCTCCCGTCTGGGTGAAAGTCTCCTCTAGTCTCTGAGTGAAAGTCTCCTCTAGTCTGGGTGAATGTCTCCTCTAGTCTCTGGGTGAAAGTCTCCTCTAGTCTCTGGGTGAAAGTCTCCTCTAGTCCCTGGGTGAAAGTCTCCTCTATTCTCTGGGTGAAAGTCTCCTCTAGTCTGGGTGACGAGTCTCCCATGAACCACTGGTAATCCACATCTCTATCATCTGAGCAAGGCTTTGGGAAAACTGTGGGGTACTACTGGGTCTACCACATAGTCCTCTAATCTCTGGGTGAAAGTCTCCTCTAGTCTCTGAGTGAATGTCTCCTCTAGTCTCTGGGTGAATGTCTCCTCTAGTCTCTGGGTGAAAGTCTCCTCTAGTCTGGGTGAAAGTCTCCCATGAACCACTGGTAATACACATCTCTATCATCTGAGCAAGGCTTTGGGAAAACTGTGGGGTACTACTGGGTCTACCACATAGTCCTCTAGTCTCTGGGTGAAAGTCTCCTCTAGTCTGGGTAAAAGTCTCCCATGGACCACTGGTAGTCCACATCTCTATCATCTGAGCAAGGCTTTGGGAAAACTGTGGGGAACTACTGGGTCTACCACATAGTCCTCTAGTCTCTGGGTGAAAGTCTCCTCTAGTCTCTGGGTGAAAGTCTCCTCTAGTCTCTGGGTGAAAGTCTCCCATGGACCACTGGTAGTCCACATCTCTATCATCTGAGCAAGGCTTTGGGAAAACTGTGGGGAACTACTGGGTCTACCACATAGTCCTCTAGTCTCAGGGTGAAAGTCTCCTCTAGTCTCTGGGTGAAAGTCTCCTCTAGTTTCTGGGTGAAAGTCTCCTCTAGTTTCTGGGTGAAAGTCTCCCATGGACCACTGGTAGTCCACATCTCTATCATCTGAGCAGGGGTATGGGACAACTGTGGGACCCTCCTGGGTCTACCACATAGTCCTCTAGTCTCTGGGTGAAAGTCTCCTCTAGTCTCTGGGTGAAAGTCTCCTCTAGTCTCTGGGTGAATGTCTCCTCTAGTCTCTGGGTGAAAGTCTCCTCTAGTCTGGGTGAAAGTCTCCTCTAGTCTCTGGGTGAAAGTCTCCTCTAGTCTCTGAGTGAAAGTCTCCTCTAGTCTCTGAGTGAAAGTCTCCCATGGACCACTGGTAGTCCACATATCTATCATCTGAGCAGGGGTATGGGACAGCTGTGGGACCCTCCTGGGTCTACCACATAGTCCTCTAGTCTCTGGGTGAATGTCTCCTCTAGTCTCTGGGTGAAAGTCTCCTCTAGTCTCTGGGTGAATGTCTCCTCTAGTCTCTGAGTGAAAGTCTCCTCTAGTCTGGGTGAAAGTCTCCCATGGATGACTGGTAGTCCACATCTCTATCATCTGAGCAAGGCTTTGAGACAGCTGTGGGACATTTTCCTTTTACGCAAATGCGAGTACAATTTCCTCTAAATTTTACCTTTCTCATGCAATAGTACTGTAGTGGGGCTTGCGCCTGTCGAAAATATTTTGGTTGAGCATTAGCGCGCAAAGCCAACGGTCGTGGACTCGATTCCCGTGTCTAGGTTGTCATTTTCCCTTAATTGAAATGGATTCAACTATAATTGCAAATAGTGTGGATAGCCATCATATATCAGTTTGTGGTACAAATCAATTAATATTTACATTTTATGTTGGAATTTTTTTAAATTATTAATTAAAAAGTGAAATGAACTAATTTTCAACGATGTTTGACGTGAAATGTTGCAGATGTGATATCAAAATAAATGCATATAGACATAAATAGATCTCACCTTCCTCAAACAATTACAATATTTTTTAACAGAGTCACAAGAAAACTCTTTAAGATGAATAAGGACTTCTTCAGAGATCTTGAAGATTTAGAACTGATATTCCACCCCCACCCCCCAAAATTATTTCAGTGATGATATAATATATGTTCCTTGAAGCAAGAGGTACCCTCAAAATGGAACGCGGGTGAAAGCAGTGGTTTTACGGTTTTTATAGAACCACTTTTTGGCCAAAATAAATAAGATGTTGCTTCGCTAAAACATGAGAGATTAGTAATTTTCTTCACGTGGTGATATCAACAATTGTTAAACATCTGTCATGAGCATGGCAACATTAAATGAGAAACTTTTTAAATGAAGAGAAAAAGCTGTCATTAAATTCCAGTACACCCTTGACAGATATTCAATAAATGTTAAGAAAATTAAACCCTAAAAGTTTACTGGATAATTATTTGATTCATTTGGGCCAACAACATGTTTTGCTATAAAAACTGCAAAAGTTACTTACCTGTTCTCGTGTCCCCTTCCACAACACCTCAGTTAAATGTAATAGGAAGGGGCAGGGCTGAAGCCAGTGGTTAGCGTGCCCAACTTTGACCCAGAAGGCTGTGTTTCAATCCTAGCCAGCTCTGTGAGAGCTCCAACCGGAGTTTTCTACACAAAGAATTGCCAAAATATGAAATTTTCTAAAAAATAATTTTAAATCATTTAATTAGCTCTCTTATTATTAAATTAAACAAAAACTGAAAAGAGAATGAATGTATAAAATAGTTTGTCCACACTTTTTATTTGAAACATTGTTTAGAATCCTAGCTCCACTTTAGTTCCAGTGCAATACCTTGAAATTCGTAGTTTTTAGCTCAGGTCCCTTATAACCATATCTAGCATCATATTTTATTAACAAAACAAAATGGCAGACCTAGGCAAAGGAATGCAGGGCGGTATCTAGACTTTGAGAGGGGTGTGAGGGTGCTACCTGCTATCTCAGCAAAAGATGGCAGTTAAATTTTAAACTCATTTATTTTCAAAGCAACTTAAAGGTTTTTTTAACATTTATTTGAGATGTTTTGTGTTAAAAATTTAATAGAACTACAAAAATATTTTAATTTTGGCGTTGAGGAGGAAATCAAATATTAATAATTATTAATAATAGTTCCGTGAGGAGTTTAAACTCCCAAAAAACTTCCTAACCCACAGTAAGACACTGTAAGAATGAAACGATGGTAAAAAAAAACTTATATTCCTAGCTTAATTATACCACAAAACCGTACCTAGCTTCTGATTTAGTCTAATATAGTTTTGAACATAAAAAAAAAATCGGTGATCAGTTAACTACCATTAAAGAAAATTGTTTCCGAAAAACAATCTTTCAAAGTTCTTTATCATATTAAAGACTCCCTAGATATCCTTTAAAAACAAGTTGTAATGGCTATTTTAAAATAATAATTGAATTGTCATCAATTAATCCTCAGTAATCTATCTTCTCTAATGGATACAGGATTAAAATCCCGATTTCGCCAAGAGGTATGACCAAATAACATCTAAATATAATGTTTAAACGAAATGTGTATCTACTGTAGTCAGTGGCACATCCAGGGGTTTGGTAAATAGGGCAGTTGCACCACCCCTTACCACCAAGACCTCAAACTCATTTTCAAAAACTTTCCGGCAGAAAATCACTTCAAATAACTTCTAGTGGATTCATTTTTCAAAAAATGTTTTAGGGGAGACTATTTAAATAGCTTTTATATAAAAAAATATCTGGACAAAAACTACTACAAAAAGCTACTAGAATCATTTAAATTTTTAAAATTTTCAAAGGAAAGACGCTTCTGAATATCTTTTAAATGGATCAATGTTTCTTGCCACATTTTCCTGGAAAGGATCCTTGGACTTCCCTTTGGGTTAGAAGGCAAAATTCTTTATTTTTCTTTCTAACTGTCCCCTCCCCCCTGAACAAATAGGGTTCCGCCACCACTGATTCTTCTCTTCGAGTAAAATACTACAAGTGCCCCGGTTTGTGGGGAAAATATTAGGTTAAGTTTACCATTACAACATTACACACGTTAAAAGTGCCCCAAAAGCTACACATTGGAAAAAGTACTTGAAACATATATTTGATGCACATTGAACTTTAAATAGGTTCACTTACATAATTGGAGTCGCTGCCCGTATGTACCATAAAAATAATTGAAATAGCATCTAGAGGCATTTAACAGTTACAAATTGTGTTCGCCCCCAATGGTTATAGGTCCGTGCCCTATAAACCACCCGCTCCCCTCTCCTCCAAAATATAACTCTAGACACAACCTTCCCACCCCCCCAAAGAAAATTTCTGGGTGCACCACTGATTATAGTAATAGTGTATGACAATCAAACTATAGCAAGGTGCAGGGCCACAGCTATGGATATCACAAGACTTATCAAAGAAATGACACTATAATGAGGAAGACAAAGAGCTCACAGGACTGTAGTTCAAATTTGGTTATTTCTTGACCCCTCAATCACCTCCTGCCCTCCCAGTATCATCCCTCCTCCATGAAGTCAGCCTTCCTAGTGGGGCGGATAACACATCGATTTTTCTCCAATCGTGCACTTCTGGATAAAAAAATTAAATTGGCCACACAAGTAAGCCTAGGTATAAGATAACATTTTTTAGGTAGGGCCTAGCTATCCGACATCTTGGTTCAAAATGGCGGCCAAAAATAGCATTTAACCATAACTTTTGTAATAAACATTTAAAATTAATGTTTCAAATAAAAAGTGTGGACAAACTATTTTATACATTCATTCTCTTTTCAGTTTTTGTTTAATTTAATAATAAGAGAGCTAATTAAATAATTTAAAATTATTTTTTAGAAAATTTCATATTTTGGCAATTCTTTGTATAGAAAACTCCGGTTAGAGCTCACTATGCCAATTGAGAATAGCTATTTTCCAGGAGGTTTTTAAATAGTTTCATTAAATACAATGCTAAGGAAATAAAATATCTTAACAATAAAATATTTACTGAAACTCAGCTCTCTTATTAAAACCCTTGCGCCAGGTTTTTTAATTGGTAACATCAGTCTACCAAAGATAAGAGAGCTGTTGTGAAACAGGTGGGCTTCTAGCGTCAGATGTGAAGTGTTAATTTGAGAATACGTAATTTGGACTTTATTATTTTGTACATGTTATAACAAAACTTTTTTCCTTTGTATATGTTTTTAGCACGTACAGTAGCCCCATGGCTTCTTTGGTGCTGACTGACAGCTCACAGCTGACAGCTGACGGCTTTGAAAAGTTACCAGACCAAATTATATATCCCTGCGCCGAACCATATGAGCTGCAAAAGCATGTGTTTAGCAGCTGTCACTGCTGACAGCCAAAATTTAGGTATATACCTAAATGTTGATTGTCAGAAGTCAGCTGTGAACTGTCAGTCGGCACCAAAGAAGCCATGGGGCTACTTTAGCTACGGTCCCTCTAAGTATAATATGATATATAAGTATTTTATGGATGGTGGCAGGACCAAAAATCGTAAAGATTTTAATGGACGCCGAAGAGCATATTCTTGATAAATTAAATTCTGATAAACACCATGGAAGTGAACCGTCATTACAACAACAAAATTTCCTATATATAAGAAATGTAATAAGGGAATTAAAGAAATCTGGAAATCCTTTTGAAAATACTACCTGTGGGCTCAGTAATGTAATAATAAAAAAACATTTCAGCGGAAAATGCCATTAGACAAAAGGATACTGGCCAGGCCAAGTTTACAGAATATGTTTCCCAGCCTTTGAAAAATACATCAGTCCCAATTGACGAACCAATAAATAAAAACAAGTTAATGCTGTTCCATGGGCCACTAAACAAGGATGTAAACAAGACTCAAGTGCTTTTGAACTAGGCAAAGAATGATGCAAATCTCTTGGCGAAACTCTACATTGGATGTCTTTATTTACGAGAATCGGGCCTTCCCACCATCACTTTCAGACTGTGGAAAACTAAGGAAAACCTCAACATTAGACCTCCTTCATGTTTCATTAACTTTATTAACTCTATGAACATCGTGATGAAGAGAAACCTCAAGCTTCAGCTGTGATTATTGATGGACTGGCGATGGTCCACATAATAAAGCCTGGAGAAGCCAAGACCTTGCAAGACTATGTTGAAAAGTTTACCAGAATACTTATTCGAGAATGGGCGGACAGTCAACGGATTGACGTTGTGTTCGACGAATATCTAAAAGATATCCTTAAATCTGAAACAAGGATTGATTGTTCGTGGAACAGTAGTAAGACGCCGAGTGAGTGCGGATACTCATATTCCTAAGAACTTGAAAGGTTTCTTATCTGTACCCTCAGAAACAAATCAGATCTCTTCGGTTTGCTGTCCAGAATTATGTGTGAACAGTATCAGCAGGAACAAAGCAAACTAACCGCAAAAGAAGCAATTGCCACAGTTGGAAATAACATCATGTGTAGTAACTCTCGTCAACACTCAGATCTACAACCATGTAATCATGAGGAGGCTGACAGCCATATGATACTGCACACCTGTGAAGCATCCAAACATGGACACACAACTGTCATAATCGAACTGTTGATACAGATGTTGTTACACTTGCAATAGCATTTTATTAAGAATTGCAACTGGAGAAACTATGGATAGCTTTTGGGACAGGCAAAACTTGTCTATATATTCCTATCTTCGATATTTATGAAAAACTTGGGAAGGAAAAGGAAAAAGCATTACCATTTTTCCATGCGCTTACATGTTCTGAGTCAACATCTTCTATCTCGGATCATGGGAAGAAATCAGTTTGGGAAATATTTAAAAGTTTAACACATTTCATACCTAGTTGCTTTATCGAAGCTTCCGGTAAGCATGGATACATAAACGAGTAGTACATTAGAGATCATCACATTCAACAGTAAATTAATGTCTAAAGGAACTCTTTACCAAAAAAGGCCGACTGATTGAATACCGCCAACCAGAGCTGCTTTTTTTTTAAACACACTCTGCGTTCCGCTTACCAAGCAAGATATTGTTGGGGACAGTACAATGAAAGTGATGATTCTTCCAGGGTTGGGGAAAAAAGAAGGTAATCGGTGGAGCCCCGTTTGGACGACTTTACCCTAGGCAGCACTTATGTGCGTCAAATCACTTCATTGCTAGTGTAAAACATTCAGCTTCAAGATCTGCAAGTGTGGACTCGCTAACGTGAAGTGGACACCTCTGTGCCAGTGCCACGACTGCAAACACCAAGAAGTTTGTCTAGAGTGATAGAATATAAAAAAAAGTTCGAACAAACAGTATTATTATATTTGACGTAACAAGTATTATATTGTGACTAAAATCATTATATTTAGGCTACGTGAGTAACATTGTTTTTATATATAGCATTATAAAAAAATTAAAAAGAAAGTACTTCAATATAGTTTGTTACTCTCTTACACAAAATGTTCTTGAGTGTATCAACATATAGAATATGTAGAATATTTTAATATAAATTATATTATCAATTGAAACAAGACCATTGAAAGGTACTGCAGCCGTTTTCTAAACACGAAAATTCCTAAAACACTAAAACACGGAATTTTCTAAAAATAATTTGTAATGTTTAAATTATCTATGTTACAATTTATCTAATAAAAAACCGTAAAATGTGAGAAATGTGTAAAATAGTGCATTCTACACACTTCATTTGAAACAGCGTTTTCTAAAATGCCTATTTCAAAAGTTATTGTTGAAAAAAAAATTTTGGCCACCATTTTTAGCCTCTATTTTGAACCAAGATGGCGGAAAGTTGGCCTCTACCTCAAAAAATGTTCTCTTATACACCTAGTACCTATGTACCAAGTTTGATGTTTTTACCCAAAAGTGCACGATTCAGGTGGCTAGCCGTCCCACTCCCACCAAAAACAGGGACATCCTCTTGACCACGCGTCGCACGCGCTCTAGACCAATGGATCATAACTGGGGGAGTCGTTGAACAATTAAGAAATTACTTTAAAAAGCATATAAAAATAGTAGACTTTTTTTTCAATCACTTTTTTCAAAGTGATTAAGATGATTATTTCTCGCGGTATTGGCAACATTACCTTCCGGTTGTAATAACAAGCCGAAAGTGTGCATGCACATATTTATTTTCAAGCCCGAAGTCTTGGATACAACCCTTCTCTTTACCCCTCCCCCGCCCCCCTTCAGCTACCCTTGCGGGCATGTAGGCTATAACACCCCAGAAACTTCAACACCGGCTCTCATAAATAATAAACACCTTTGTCGACTTGAAGTGGAAAGCGGTTTTCGGCGCGATCTGTCGAACATAAAACCTAAGATTCAAGACCTGATGAAAACAAAACAGTGACAGCTATTATACTACTGTTCAGTCATTTTATTTGCATAATTATGCTGCCACTATTTAAATGATTTTAGTATAAAATAAATAAGTGACTAGATAGCATTTAATTTTTTTTTAATTAATAGGAGATAGGGTCATTATTAGGAGCCGCTGCACAAAACCGGGGCTCAAATTTGAGCTCTATCTGGTTTATCTAATCATTCCTTGTTGCCGCCATTAGCGGGTGACGAGTAGAAGAGTATTAAATAAAATACAATGTACATTTTAATATTAACTTATCTAAATTTATTATAACATTACCGATGATGACCAATAAAGTTAGCTTTGGTCACACTCATATATCATTTGAAAGTACCATACATAGTCCTACACCTTAGCTCAGTCGGTAGCGTGTCTGTTTACCAACCTCAGGGTCCCAGGTTTGATTCCTGGCATAACAATTATTTTTAATCGTTGATGAAATAAGGGTTTCCCCTTTAACAATGATAATTTAACGGCCGAGGGCTGGGTGTTGTGTTGATCGACCAGTTGCTGACTCCTAAGCGCTTCGAAAGACGGTCTTGAATTAAAACCGTGTTCAAAACGGTAGAGTTAGCTCACTGTTGCGCCCATCTCTTCTCTTTCTTAACTTACAACACTAGTTAAAGCTGTTCAACTTTTCCTAGCGATTTGATTTCAAAAGAAACATTTTCCACTCGAGAGAGATTATTTTAGTTTTTTTTATATTATATTATATGTATTTTTTTCGTTAAAAAAATGAAAGCCTCTTGTCATTCGATCACCCCTGTCTTCTTTTGAGGGTTGTGGTGTACCGCAGCTCTTTACAAAAGTGAAACAGGGAAAGTGTAGTGGGAGGGGGTGGGTTCGGGACAGACCCTATCCGCCCCCCCCCCCCCCCCCCCCCCCCCCNCCCCCCCCCCGCCACAGTGAAGCAGATTGTGTGAGGCATTCATCGACAATGCCCTCTCGATCCTATCAGTAGATCCAGAGGGAACACAGCTTCTTCAGATCGATCAAAATGGGTCGCCAATTAACAAGGACACTATTTGGTAATGCTTTAAAGTATTGTCGTGAGTGCAGGATTAATTCTTTGTCACGAGTGCTTTGTCAAGCTCGTTTTAAAAGAAACTGAAGGGGTACTTTACGAACCGTGGACGATTAGTTTCTTTTATGTAAAGGGAGGAAAGATTAGATGATGAGTTTGCTTGAGCGCGTTCGGCTTATTTGCATATACATATATATATATATTAATTACATTAATGGGTACACATGAGGAATTTAGAATTGAGAGGTAATCTACCCGAATTTTTTGTGAAGAGTGAGTGGGAAATTATTTATTATTATTATTATTATTATTATTATTATTATTATTATTATTAGCATCGCGTCTTACTACCCGTTTGGATTATACGCACTTACGCTAATGTGTAATGATAGGGTGATTGTGAGATGAAATGGAGGACCCACAGTTTAACGTGGGATCCGAACCACGGTGGAGGCCTGGAATTCCACACATTCACATGTTATTATTAATACACGTTTTGTCAGAGGTGAAGGAAGGGTTTGGCTATCAGATACATCTGTGCCAGGACTGAGGATTGAACCTCAGACCCGTAGCACAGAGGTCTGACACCTTACCGCTAGACCACCAGGTCATCTATCAGATCATTAAGTAAAATACACCCTAAGTACAACCAACTGGAAATCGAACCCCGATCTACCCGCCAGCGGAAATCGCGAGAGCAAAGCGTTAGACCATGTGATCATCGATGTGGGCCGCACGCATATTAATTACGCTTAATGGCACAGGTATAAGGAAGGTAAAATTAAGAGGAAATGTATCCGTATTTTCGTGAAGAAAATGTGATAAACCATTTAGGGAAAACCACCCTCATTACACCAAACCGAGATTTGAACACCAATCTCCCTGTCTTCAGCAATCCACGCTATCATGATGAGTGACGCGTTTGGAATGTGCGACCATGGTGGGCACTTGGATAGATGCGGCGGTCTGGTCTTGTCTGGCTTGCCGTTGACGAGGAGGACGAGGTCTGGCATTCCAGACCGCTGTGCTGAAGTGTGTTTACTTTGATAGTCCACTTCCCTCCCTCCACGCTAAAAATGCTGGTACACTTTATCCAAAATTCTACCTTATTGATCCCTACACCGTTAGTATAAATTAGATAGGCTGGACGGTGTGTGTTTATTTTGTATAACGTGTTTTAATAGTCTCTTCACGAAAATGCGGATACATTTCCTCTCAATTCTACCTTTCTCATACCTGCCTAATTAAGCGTAATTAATGCGACCCACATCGGTGAAAAGTCATAATATTGAGATCAAAAAATGCGCACGATAACAACACATTCTTTATATTATAAAGTAAAAATCACACATTTCTTGGAAGTAAATTAATGTTAGTATTCTTTCATCTGTCGTGAATTAAACGTTTGGCCCGCGACCCCATGTTGTCCGAAGATATACATCGGAGCAATTTATACCTACTAGCTCAGTCTAGGTCGCTTCTGCTTACTGAGTTTAGGGTCCCTGATTCGACTTCCGGGAGGGCTGAAAATGTATAATTGTTGGAATGTTTGACTTTTCCTTCCTCGCTGATGAATTAACGACTGGAAGATTGGGTGTTGCGTATTATAGAGCTAAGCTAACTTATAGGTAGAGACCTGAACTTTTCGATAAACTAAAGGAAGCCAAATTGTGGAAATAAATTTTGAAAAGTGGCGATAAAAAATTCTGAATAGTAGTAAAAACATTGTTCAGATAAATTAGTTATATTATGAAATATATTTTGTGTTTAGATATTACAACATTTCTCTAATAAATATTCTTTAAGGTGCGGCAGAAGGGAGCGCAAGTATTTTTGCAGTTTTTATTGAATTGAGATTTGTTGGCGAAAATGAATCAAATATTTCTCCAGTAGCAACATAGAGTTTAGTTTTATGCACATGCTAATATCAACAGATCTTGAATATCTGTCGAGGGTGTCCTGGAATTTTGTCAAAACTTTTTCTCTTTATTTAAAAAGTGTTGACAAAATTCCAGGACACCCTCAACAGTTATTCAAGATCTGTTGATATTAGCATGTGCAGAAAACTAAGCTCTATGTTGCTACTGGAGAAATATTTGATTTATTTTGGCCAAAAAAATGTAATGCTATAAAAACTGTAAAATTACCTTAAAAAAGTTTTATTTCAGATAGCTCTACTAGCCTTTATATATTCCAGATTTTTTTAGACCTAAAATCTATGGTTAAAAAAAATTGGGGCTACATAAGGGTCGTCAACTAGAACTCCCCGAGAAAGCCTTCTTCCCTACAACTTAGCTTCGACATTGTAGGGGTTCCAACCCAGGACTCCACGTAAGGCAATACACTCTACATGAGACATAGACACTCTACATAAGACACAGACAGACACTCTACATGAGACACAGACACTCTACATAATACACATACACTCTACATGAGACACAGACACTCTACATGAGACACAGACACTCTACATGAGTTTGATTCCGGACGAGTAGAAAGACTGTATCAATGTCATTAATCAAGGTACTTTTCGCTAAATGTTAGATTAACTATTCGTTGTATTTGCCACAAATCAAGAGGAGATGAGTCAGTAAAACACTTTATGGACGTAAATTGGGTCAATACACGTTTTTAGGTCACGAAGAAGACAAAACGGCATCCCTCGAGCCAGCCTGAGGTTCGGATGTATTCAGACTAAGAGCAACGCTCTTTGCGTAGTTATAGGGGAAGGAGGATCTAGAAATGGGTATAACTGTTATATAACACTAATTGTCTGTGTTGTTTTTATATCTTCTAACCTTTATATAATTTTTATTTCACTATATTTACTTTTCCCCCTTTTCTCTTACTACCCCCTTTATCCTTTAAATTCTTTTTCACCTTCTTGCTTAACGTTTTTAAGAAGATTGGTTATATTTAATTGTACCTTTTTTGATCTTTTAGACCTTTTAAACCTTTTTACCATAACATATTTATCCCGGTCACAGGTGTAAATAGTGCAAAAAAGGGTAAAAAGCTAAATCTAATAAAAATTTTAACGTAGAAAAGATAAAAAGGGTAAGTAAAAAGGATTAAAAGGATAAACCGGGGAAAAGGTATATAAGGAAAAAAAGAGTAAAAAGTGCAAAAAGGATAAAAGAGGTTGGAAGGGTAAAACAGGGTAAAAGTACCAAAAGGCTGAAAAAAATATAAAAGGCAAAATTTGCCCAAAGGCTAAACGAGAAAAAGGGCAATAAGGGTAAGTGGGGTAAATAGTGAAAAAATTGAAGTACAAAAAGTGTAAAAAAGGCAGAGAGGTTTCAAAGTTTAATAAGTGCAAATTGTCCAAAATGAGTAAGATGGGGTAAAAGGAGTAACTTTGAATTGGTAAAAAAGCTATATAAAATGTTTATACTGTTTCTTTTAATGTTTTACCCCTTTTGTACGTTTTACTACTTTTTTCCGTATTGCCTTTTTATACTTTTTTAATACTTCTTACAATTTTTAACCTTTTATTTACTGTTTTTTTAATGTATTAAATTTCCCTTTTCCCCCTTTTTACTGTTACCCCAAGCCTAAGCTATTTATCCCGGGTAAAGCCGAGTACTTCATGGGAGCTAATATAATACAAGTATATTACCCGGATGGTTTTTGAGACGCGATGAAAAAAAAAGAATATATTTCGGATGAGATAACCAGATTAAAAAAAATAGTTCCGGTGATCAAACCCAGGCTCCGGAAACACGCGCAAGGTGGTTGGTTGTTGGAACCTCTACCCCTCCTTACCCCCCCTCCTTATCTTGTAGACGTAGCCGGTTGTTCCACCGAGGTCGTTCTAGGAAGCGAGTGAATAGGGCAGAAGACAAGCGAGAGACTTGGAGCCTTCAGCAGCTGGTTGGGCCACGGCGGCTTCATCTCTTTGATGTTCCCCCCTCTCCTTTCAGCAAGGGACCCTAACCGGCCCTCCTGATCACTGCCGCATATTGTTTCGGGGCCTCTTTTCTCTCTGGGAGAGACCTCTCACTCTCTTTCTTCTTAGTCGGTGTGAGAGAGAAGGCCGGTTTGACACGAGGAACTTATGTGTGTAGTCGTGGTAGTCTTGTCATGGTTTCCAAGGGGCAACTAAGACACGATCCTTTACACTCGCCGCAATGGAATAATTGGATACACAACCAAAAAACTTACAACCACTATCATCCTCGTACTAGCTATCAACCTCATAGTAGCTATCATCCTCATACTCGCTATTACCCTCATACACGCTATCACCCCCATACCTGCTATCACCCTCATACCCGATATCACCCTCATACTCACTATCACCCTCATACCTGCTATCACCCTCATACCCGATATCCCCATCATACCCGTTATCACACTCATACTCGTTATTCCCATCATACCCGCTATCACCCTCATACTCACTATCACCATCATACCCGCTATCACCCTCACACCCGATATCCCCATCATACCCGTTATCACACTCATACTCGTTATTCCCATCATACCCGCTATCACCCTCATACTCACTATCACCATCATACCCGCTATCACCCTCATACTCACTATTACCCTCATACCCGCTNATCACACTCATACTCGTTATTCCCATCATACCCGCTATCACCCTCATACTCACTATCACCATCATACCCGCTATCACCCTCATACTCACTATTACCCTCATACCCGCTATCACCCTCATACCCGATATCCCCATCATACCCGTTATCACACTCATACTCATTATTCCCATCATACTTGCTATCACCCTCATACTCACTATCAGGTGCATAGCCAGGATTTCCTCAAGGGTGCGGGTGAGGGGAGAAGGGGCTAGTACCAACCCATAAGTTAGGGTTAAAAATTACACTATTTACGCTTATTTTGTGAGCAGTTTGTAGT
>CABFOV010008023.1:0-25409 GCA_902141375.1 Timema poppense
TGCAAACCTGTCTACTGAACTAGGGGTCTCGGGTTCAAATCCTAACATGGCCGTTAAATGTATCATTAGTGAAATATGTTTTTCCCCTTTCGCAGTTATTAAATAACGGCTGGGGACTGTTTGTTGTTTTTATTACAGATTTAAGTTAGTCTATAAGTCGTGTGCAGGTATAATCAGCTGGCTCAGAACATGCACGTTAAATACCTCAAATAAATGGGGCACGGGGGTTAATAATAATGGATAGGGGAGAGAAATAATATAAATGAAATATACCTTCATTTGCGTGGGAGGCTAGTGGTAAGCCGCTTAGAAAAATTTACCTTCTAATACCTTACAGGGATTCGAACCCCGATCTCCCAATTACAGGCAAATTTAGTCTACTGCAAGACTTATGAGTTAGACCATACGGGGACACACGCGGGTTTTAAGCTGTTAAAATACTTGGTGTTAAACGTGCTAACTAAAAAACTACCAGAGGGGTAAAATATATCTAAAATTTAAGCTGATATTAGGAGGCTTGATAGCTTGAATAATTAAATGCATAGCTTAAAATTCTGTGGTGGTGTCAAATGCTTTTTAAAGAAAATATATTTTTATTAGAAATACATTTATATTTTTCGTATTTGTGTAATATTTTGTTGTAATCTTTGTTAATTTATGGGCTATAGTTTTAAAGTTTTTCTCAAACACACCTTTTCAGATTTTAAGGATCAGACAAATGTAAAAATAAAAAGTGTATTCTATAAAATAAAGATAGAAATAAGCTAGTTATTAAAAACTACACACGTATTGAAACAGGTACAGCAGTGAATTTAAAAAAAAATCCTCTCAGAAGCCACGGCAAAGGTGGTATTGTTCTCAACGAATGTGGTTTTATTTTGTGTAAGAAATCGAAAGCCATTCTTCTATTATCTTACTTTACTTTCCATTAATAGCAACACACTTTAATTTAAGTTAGTTTATCTTTTTAAAGTAGTTGTTACTTTGTGTCTGGGCTGTACGTATTTAAAGTTGTTCTCTTAAACGAGGAGCTACGCGAACGTTACTTTTTAAATCTTATCATCAATTAACTCATATTTTATCATTATATTTTTGATGTGGAACTGCCATCTTTACCAAATAAGAGCTTATAGTCGTATCGCCATAGGAAGTGTTAGATACGATTTTTTATCTGACGGTTTTCAAAGCTACTTAAGAGCTATAACTATGATCCGTTACTTTGAACAACCCAATTTTAAAGTTCATTCATCCCATGGCATAGAGGAAAGATAAGTGTTGAGTAGAGGGATGGTTACTATAAAGTACTTCTATCTTCACCCCATGCCTACCTTTACTTCATGCCATAGAAGTTACATTCGAAGTCGAGGTTAGAATTTCATCTGTATATACTTGGGGAGGGGAAGGCCTAAACCTATTTATTAACATGGGTTTTCTTGTTCACTTTCCTTGCTAATGCGAAAGTATTTTCCATGAGATGGAGCCTCCCAATTCTTACCCTTTATAATAAGTCGTTAATAGCCTTAGCATTCAAGTTTTAAAAAACTGTACATATGTGTTGTAACTCTAAATCTATTTTCATCTCATCATAACCCGTGTCGGTAACCACGTGGTATCAGGCAGATTTATTAAACTCGTCGTGTGCAGCCTTATCCTTGATTTTGTGCCGCCTATGGACCTTGTGATGAACCTTTGTGCAATGCGACTCTATTTCCATTTTATTAAATGCTGAAAAAATGCAACTTTTAGCAATGAGGAGGGCTATGGGGGTTAATGCTCTAGATCTAGCCATCCGACATTATCATAGATCTCTGCTCTCTTGGCGTACGGAGGATCCAATTTCTGAAGCGGGGACACCATTAATGTGAATTCCATTATCCCCAGATGATAGGATGATATGTGAGAATGATGACGGTGGAAAGCAGAGGAGACCTACAGTTTAACGTGGGCTCCGAACCACGGTGGGGGCCTGACATTCCTCACATTCTCAAAGCGTGAAAGCACACACTCTTCCAGAGGTGAAGGAAGGGTTTGGTTATCATATAAATCTGTGCCGGGACAGGGATTTGAACCCCGCACCCCTAACACAGAAGTGTGACACCTTATCCCTAGACTACCAAGTGCCTTCCATTTTGCAATGCTATATTTGAGAATTTGGCATTATTTGGAGAATTCTGGCTTGAGGTTGGAGTACCAAATATCTAATCTTTCTTCGACACGGATCAATTCCCAAAAATGTACGCACCGAATGTGTGCAAGTATTGTCGACACATACTTAAATTAATAGTTTATTTGTCACATGAAATGAAAGCAAATGCCCGAGAGATATCAGCTCACGGACACATATTTGTCAACAATTCTAAAAATGACTTTGGAATTATACTTACAGCTCGACATTAACATTATTGTTTCAAATAAAATGGTTTCAATTTTTTGGTAAAACATAGTATTATTATTTTATAGTGAGGCCTTCTATTTTCTTTTTGAAATAATTAGTTGGCACTATCTTTACTCATACTTAATGACAATACTTATTATTCATGTGGCTCTTTCAATATTTTAATGTTTAATATGGCCCTTATGATCAAACGAGACTCGAGATTGATACGCCTGGTCTAAGGCATTACTCTCACAATAGATTGGAATACCAGTGATTGCGAGGTTGAGGTTTTAATCCCTTCCAGGTACACAAAGTGGGTTTTTTCTAATGCCAGCATATTTCCTCTAAATTATACCCTCCTCATACTCACACCATTTGTATACATTTATGGTTAGACCGTAAGAGTGGTAAGAAGTATGTATTCATACGTCAAACAAAGTATTTTGTATATGACAGTTTTGGTAAATGTGAATTCTTACAGGTTGCGTGAACAGAAGATTATATTAATGGCGACGCTCCATTGCAAATATTTTCATTAAGCGGCTTGCAATATGTAATTTACTCGATTTTGGTGAGAAGGGTGCATTTCTAGTTACTGCACTTGCGTCCGGTCCCTTTTGGTAGTGTAAAAAAAAAGAAATAATAAAAATGGGTCACTCGAATTACGGATTAAAGTATACCTGTCAGCAGGAAATTAATTAGAGCGCACTCGAATTGCGGAATAAAGTGTACCTGTCAGCCGGTGGACATGAGTTTTGGATCAAACTGTAATCCCATTCAACTCCTAACCCCTAACCAAAACCAAACCTCCATTTTCCACTTTGAATGAAATCATTATGAATTTAATTTTTACACCTCAGTTCGTGTAAAAGTATTACCGAACACGAATGAGTTGTCAATCAATTCATATTCACCGATAAAAATTACATCCTCAGTGCAACCAGTCTGGATCAAACATCGGCCTTTCGGGTGGTGTAACTAACCACTCACAGGACCCTGCAGAAGGCATCGGCATTCAAACCATGTGGGAATTTGACGGTAATCCTCCAGCACGTTTTCGCTGAATATCGCATACCCCACACCTTTCTTTCCCTGAGGCGGCAACCAGCCCCCATCAACTCACCTCAACGAGGAAGTAAGTCGAACAGCAATCGAGTGGAAGGCTCCTGACTGCCATCTTGTTTTATTAGGTAGTTGGCAGGTATTCTGAAGGGGAAACGTTCATTTCCACCACGGTCATAAAGTTTAACGCACCTTCCGAAGGAAAAGAAACACCCCAAGAAATGGAGGCCGACTATTTTAAGAGGCGACATTAGTTCCTGGTCGACGAATGACACTTAATGTATGTTTGCAGGCAGAAACGATCTATGAGGCACCCCGCGGCCCGGTTATAGCGTGGTCCCCACCTTATAGGACATCCACGTTTTAACTTATGACTCAGATATTTTCTAACATAGTGGTTATCAACTAGACTAAAACCTCTCCTTGTAAAATCACATTACTGATTACGATAAACATAGAGGCCGCCAACACAAGAAGGTTACAGGGAAAGTTACTGATGAAACAAAATGTTTGATACAATCATACCGTACAACTATACACTTCGTTTACCCTGAAAACTTATTACCTTACAGGATAGACAAAGGGTAGGTATACACTTTATGTGAGAAAACTGTTTTCAAAAACTCTTTCATTTTCACGTAAAACCATAAAATACCATCAAAATATTCATAAAATTTAATTACTCACTTCTTGATAGAGTCGGTAATTGTTTGTAGTTTTAATGGAAACATATTTTTTAAAGACCATATTTCTTATCAAAACTAACTGCATATATTCTACCTTTCAAAGGTATGATATAACAGACTGTTTAGTAACCGGGTAACAGTGTATTGCCATATTCATTAATTATTGTCTTACCCACTTCAGTGGACGCATGGTCTAGGGAGCTACTCTCGCAGTAGGCTAGACTACCGATTACGGGGTGATTAAATTTTTAATCTCGGTCTGGTATACTGACGGTGGTTTATCCAAAAATGGTTTATCACTCTCTCTCTCTTTCTTCACGCAAATTCAAATACCTTTCCTCTAAATATAGCCTTGTTCATTCCTAAAACCATTAGCGTAACTAGTACATAAGCGTATAATCCGAACGGGAAGTAAGACGCGGTGTTTAAAGGCAGCCGCTTTAGTCAGCGAGAAAATATCAATGTCTGTCAAGCCACATGGCTTAAAATACAATGGTCCGTGTCTTTTCTGAAACTGCTTTTCTCTTAGGATTAAGATTATTCTTCATTTCACCCTTCACCTACAACCACACTTTGTCATGCCATGTAGGAGAAAGAAGATAACGAGACTTCTTATCTCAGTGTAAAGAGGAAACCTCGCTGCTAGTTCTCAAATATCTTAACATTTTCTGTTGTGACCCTTTAAAAAATTTGCTGTATTTGTTAGAGAAAGTTAAGTAAGATATAGAGCCCTTTTAAAAAAAGTCTAGTCTCAAAGCTTCACGAATATGCTTAAAATGTCTTTGAAAATTAGCTAATGTCATATTTTCATACAGTTTATTCTATTGGTAAAACTCTAATATAGGACTGTTTTTGTTGGGGTCGTTAGAATATTTCGACTTCATTTTGGCGTGAACCATATTTGGAAATAACTCGTTATTGCTCTTGATCTGAACGTGCTTGTGGCAAATTATCGCTTTCCGAGGCGGCCCCTTTAACGGGAGTTTTAAACACAAACAGGGTTATTTGAGACTAGGTGTTTGACTCAAAAATGTCTCTTATTTATCATTAACTGGGAGCTTAGGGTTCAAATACCGTTCAGGTGATCTTGAGATGGGTTTCCACAGTATTTTACTATACTGGTGTTGAAGTCTATTATCTAACTATCCTCATGATTCCTATTTATAAATTTTAGTGGCTCTAAATGGGTTTGTCACGAAAGCTTAGACGTTATGCTACTGTTGAAAAATTAATAAAAGTATTTGATTTAATACTAATTTTTAAAAATAAATATTAAAATAATTTTCAAAAGCTTTAAGATATTTTATGTTCAGATAGCGTAATGTAATTAGAAACTTGAGTTTATAGTTTTTTCCACTAAAGTTCAATTAATGGTCAAATAGATAATAAACCCACATGCATTTCCTATTCAACTGGGAGAAGTTTCGCTGAGCATGCGCATTAACGAGTCTCCCAAAGTGTGCCAACTTGCATGCTCAGTGTTTCGTGATCAAATAAAAGGTTGGTAACTACTTTTCTAGAATAAGTCGCAGAAACCCGCTGTGTTTAAAGTACAGCTAAATAATAATTACTAACGTATTGGATCACACTTATAGTGAACCCAGAATCACCCGCTTTAATGGTCTCATGGTCTAAGGTGTCACTCTTGGAATAGACTAAGATGCTGGTGACGGGGATGTCACGGTTCTAATAACAATAGGGTGTACTGATGGAGGTTTTTCCAAAATAGTTTCCACTCTCTCTTCGAGAAAATTTTGGTAAACTTCATATACATTCAATCTTCTTCAGCCACACATTTACGTAATTAGCTCATATGCATTTAATCCGAACGGGTAGTAATATGCAATGCTAAAAAAGAACCCAAATGTTTGAAACCTATATTTCTATCAAGATTAAACTGTTCGTAATCGCCATTTTGTAATCACACTTGCGTAACCAAATAACACTTATAATACACACCCTACATTAGAGTTATAAATTTTAATAGGTGCATAGTTAGGTGGGTCCATACACATTAAGCCATTTTATACATTCTAGTTGATTGTATATCATTTCATCTTTAATGTTACTACTAAAGTTCATCAAAGCGACAATTTCCTGCTCAACTCTTTACACTCGTGGTTTTCCTTCGATGAGGAACTTAATAAACAATTGATTAAAACATAATCCTATAGGAACTTATATCGTAGAAAAAAATAATATATAACAATTTAAATAAAGTTTTAGTTAACTATTTTGGTTCTATTGATCTAAGTTTGGAATTTAAAATCACCTTTATTGACTATGGACCCAATTAAAATTATTTTAGTGAGTTTGGTAACTGTAAAAAAAATAATCATTTTAATCAAAATCCAACTGAATTTATTGTTGATTCTCGTGTGGTGACGTATATGTTTATTTAATACAACATTTATTATTTTTTACGATCTTGTGCTAGTGTTCCAATAATTAAAGGCTTGAATTATTTTATTTAAAAGAAACACATGAGGGAGATTAGTTTCATGGAGCTGTACCTGTATTCACCCAGGGAAAGGATCAAATGATAAACTGTGATAAAAATAGGTATTCCTTATAGGAATCGAACACCATCCTCCTTAATTATAATTCGGTGAACTAGTTAAAGCTTAATTCCACCGCTAAGTGAATTAAAATAATCACAGCGTTTTACCACCTATTTAGGTAATACTCATATAATTATATAAATTGCGTTAATATGGTAGGGATGAGAAATGTATAATTTAAAGAAAGTGTGCCCTCATGTGCGTGAAGGAAAAGTGGGAAACAATAATTTGAAACAAACACCTCCAATACAGCCGGCTGAGATTCAAATCATAACCTCCCCATCAGCTGCATACCAGACTAAATTAGCCTGGCATTTATACTTCGTGCCCACCGGAGCAGGTTTGGGGGAAATTAATGCTAATGTAACTTGGTTAGAGCAGTTGAAAACAAGTCTAAGGGATCCTTGTCAAATCACGGTACTGATGAAGATAATTATTATTTAGTATATAATTATATTTGTCCTGCTATCCAGTTACTTAAACTCTGTTGTTTAATGGCATCGCTAAGCCTTCGGTATTGGGTTAAGTAAACTGCTAAGTAGTTGGATCCCGCTCCACTTATTTAAGTTGCATGTTTGAAGAGTATCTTTAAGCCCAAAAAGATACACTGGTGGTCAATAAAATGTATAGTCTGGTTTTCTAGTGACAGGAAGATCAAGGTTCGAAATCCTGCAGGGTGTATCAGGACAATTCGTGTTTACTAAATAGTTTCAACAATTCTCATCCACGAAAATGCGGATACGTTTATTCTAAATTCCATCTCACTCGTCCCTATCCTGTAATTGTAATTAAAATGCGCCTATCCCGGACGGGTAGTCAGTTGAGGTAGATACTCCTGCTATAAATATATAAGAAAGCATACATATACAAACTTGTCATTTCAATGCGTAGCACGGCCATAACGATGTAGCAATTTTCCATCCCTCGATTTGAGTGAACTTTTGACCTTAAAAACCTTCGTTTTACCTCTCTTCGCAGTATTTTTTATTATTATTATTTTCCCCTCCCTCTGCCGCGTGTGTTGGCCGTCCACCTGTCAGAAAAACTTGTGTTCCCTGGTTCCCTGGTCGAGCCCTCTCTTGTTCACAGATACACTTCGTCTGACGTCATGTCTCCAAACACAAGATTTAGACTCACGCCAAATTTTTTATCACCTCTCTCTACACTCGTTTGCGTCGTATTTTTTTCTCTGGAGTTGTCATTCTTTAGAGTTCACGAGATCTGTATATATATATATATATATACATACATATATATAGATCTGTACATATATATATTTCTGATTCTAAACCTGAAGGCTGGATATCACTTCAGAGTAGCGGGACGACATATAGTCTCAGGAGAAACACTTCTTAAATGTCAACAGCCATCACTGGTATTAAAGTATTTCTTTGTTATTTAAAAATAAGATGTAGGCCAAAATGAAGGTGAAAGGTATTAACATATTTTTATAGTATTCAAAACCTTACATTATGAGTTTTAAAATTACAAAATTAAAACAAAAGTTAAATTTGGCTTATTTTTGTTTATTTATGAATATAAACATATATATGTAATTACGCACATCTATTTAGAAACAATTACTTTGTTGTCAGAACTGCGACATTTCACGTGAAAGTATTTAGAAGTAAGCTAATTTCACATATTATTAATTTCCCAAAAAATTTAATTTTATTAGTTCCAACAGAAACTTTAGGAGAATAATTGAAAAGGTTTTTGTGGTGATTTAGAACTCCCAATCCTAAAATAAATACAGCCGTGTAAATATGTTTTCTATCAAGTATATAGCAACCTTAAAATCATTTTACAATAGAAATATTTTGTTTAGTAAACTATGTTCGAAACCTCTAACTATTGTTTGAAACGTTTTTAAATAAATGGTACGGAACTCCGCACGGATTTTCTCGCTTTATTGTTTAAAAATCGAGATAGTTACTCAAAACTCGTAATATATGCGGGACTAAATAATATAAACTAGCAAGCCCAAGCATAAATTGCACTATACTTATGTAAATCTTTTTTGAGTCCCGGTTTTAAATCTTATAATTTGATTTTTAAAGAATTAATGTCCTCATTTGTATGTGTGGACCAATAAAAAGAAGATCAATATTGGGTCTACAAGGGTCAACATTTTGTTAAAATTTCGACTTCCGGTTAAAACCGTTGACATTTTATTAGGTGTTGCACAACTTCAGGTAATCGCATTACTATTAAATTCCTCATTTATAAATTTTGACCAATAAAAAAATTTAAATATTGATTATTGAGTCTAAAATCGAGTTAGATCATTGTTGTACAAACATTTATCCTAAGAGGTTTAAGGATAAATAACAAACTTTTTGAGACACTTACTTATATTTAATTACCCTACGGCACTGGAGAATTATTGCGTTGAAACTCAAGTAGTATCTCTTTACAACTAAAGCTCACAAAACTGCGTTAATATATTTGCCAATATCTCATTAACTGTTGGTTCCATAAAAACATATTTCATATAAAAGTTTTTAATTTTTAATAGTACTACAATTTTGCAATGATAAGTTATTTAATATCTCAAATAGTTGTGGAGATACGGGCATTTCAGCTATTGTAAAGTACCCTGAAAGTCATTTTCATGGCAAATTCAAATATCCAGTTTATTTATAATCCTAATCAACTCCTAGATACGAATTTTAATCAAAATTATTAGATCCGATTTTGAGAAAATTTATTTTTCTTTTATTTCCCTTTATTAAACTACTCTTAATTTTAAGTTTAAACAGACACACAGACAGACGCCATTGCAAAGACCCCTTCTTAGAGTTCGGGCGGTCATGAAACGTTGACTTCCATCAACATTTCAGGCTAGATTTTTTTTTACGTTCGCAACCTTTAGTGTTCTAAGAGTTCAATATATATTTGCGTATAGCTCGAAAGTTATTGGTTTTATAAAATTATGTTTCGAGTAAAATATTTGTATTATAAATAGATCTACATATTTGAAATGATTAGTAATTTCATATTTCAAATAGTTTCGGAGATATTATTAAAAAAATAATTTACTCATCAGACTGGAGCCCTTAAAGTCATTTTGCCTAAATATTTAGGGTAGCCATTATGTTTGGAATATTTAGAAATGTTTATAAATGAAATTTAATCAAAATCGTTAGAGCCGATTCCAAAAACCCCTCGGGGCAAGCTTGTGGAAACCCTAAATAACAAGTTTTAGCCTTATAGGTAAAATAGTTTAGGCTCTAGTTGGAGGTACAGACAAACGACAGACAGGCGGAAAACCAAAAAACACTTTTTCGGTTTTGGGGGGTCATGAAACGTCGAGATTATTTAAAATCTTGAGTTCGATTTTTTTTTTTANACCTGTAAGATAGCGAGAAGGTATAAAAGATAGTACTTTATTTTTCAAAAAATGATTAGGTCAAATCAAATAAATTCTCCCAGAACTTTTCAAATGAATTATAGAAACGTTACAACTTTTAAAACGAAATGTTTTAAGATAACTTTATTTTTATAAACTTCTTTGTGCCACTAAGAATAAGTTCCCTTTTGTTAAGTGAACAAATTGTCATCGACGAGTCTCAGATGCTTTAACAATTCCAAACAAAAACTTTTCTTCCTGGAAACACTTTGTGATAGCAGATGTCTAGTGGTGGTGTGGGCGGAGAATTCCGTAAAGTTTTTTAAACACAAAACAAAAATACTTAAGATCTGCTTTGATGGACACCTGGCTGGACTAAATGGCAGGTTTATCTGTTCTTATTTAGTGATGATGAGAGAGACTCAAGGTTCGAATCCCGTTCGGGTGTACTCAGGTCCCCCACTATTTCTACCTTCCTGCTCTCTACCCGCTTAACGCAATTAAGATGCGTAAAGCCTGGTCGGATGGCAGTAGGCGGATTACAGAGAGTTTAAAGGAAATCAGGTAACGCTCACAATATTCGTCTGTGTCGGACGAGATATTCACTCTGCGAGGGAAGTATATATTTTCAGATTATTTTATTAGTTATTATTATTATTATTATTATTATTAGCACCGCGTCTTACTACTCGTTCGGGTTACACGCACTTACGCTAATATGTAGTGGTATGGTGATTGTGAGATGAAATGAAGAACCTACAGTTTAACGTGGAATCCGAACCATGGTGGAGGCCTGGCATTCCCCACATTCACTAGATGTCTTGTCAGAGGTGAAGGAAGGGTTTGGTAATCAGATAAATCTTTGCCGGGACCGAGGATTGAGCCCCGGCAGCCAGCATATAAGTCTGACACCTTAACCCTAGACCACCAGGTCACCCATTGTATATGTTGTTCTTGGACCAAAATCGCTAGTTAGTCAATTTTGAGTTGCCCTGAAAGCTATTGGTAGTTGGGGGCTGATGTAAATCACATCGAGGAGGGGAGAGATTAAATTCCCCGCAAGGTATAAATCACAAGTGAAAGGAAAATGGAAATCACCATGCGTTAAATTGTAGAGTAAGTCCCTAAAGTGGAATGGTGCCCCTACCAGTTAAAGTGATATGATAGTGACCGTAAAAAAAAAATTATTCCCAGCTGTGTGTACTGAGAGAGATTTTCATGGATTGTTTTCACGCTCTTCTTCTATGCAAATTGAGGTACACTTCCTCTAAATTATACATCTATTCCTATAAATATGGTGATAGCTAAGATAAATTGTATTATGCATGGCACGAAAATAAAATACCATTGGTTTCAAATGTTTTTAAATAACATGGGTTTTATTTCAAGATTAACATTTTAATAAACACTTACAAACTGTTTCATTAGAAACTACCTCAACCATGTATACTACCAGGATATGGGTAGACATGATGATGGCATTCCTCCTTCATGTTGTTACGTACTGCATGACTTACCCTAAAACAGTTAGATGTTATTTTATTATATATTTTTATCACCGCGTCTTACTACCCGTTCGGGTTATACGCTTTAAGTACTAATTACTCTAATGGATTAGGACTTGGGAAGGTTGAATTAGAGGAAGTGAACCCGAATTTGCGTGGAGGGAGAGTGGAAAACCATTTAGGAAAAACCACCCCCAGTTCACCCGACTGAGATTTGAAATTCGATCTCCTCGTCCTCAGCAGTCGAGCTTCAACACGACCAGCGCGTTAGCCAACTACGCCAGCGAGGCGGGTAGTTAGATGTTAATAACTTCATTGTAGTTTCCACAAGCTGTACCGTTATTAGGGTGGAGTTATCAGGAGGAGCAAGATGCGTAGTTCTGGCCGAATGGTCTAAAGGTTCGAACAAGCATCGCATGATCTTCTTGCCTTTGACAGACAGGTCAGGGTTAAAATCCCGTTCGAGTGCATTGGAGTTTAGTTTTCCAAATGTGATTTAACTATGTTTTTCTAATACTTTAATCACGCTAATGTGTTTGTATGTTTTCTAAGTTAGCCTTAGCACACATACCCTTAAGATTAAGTAGTTAATATTATTATTATTATATTATTATTATTATTATTATTAGCACCGCGTCTTACTACCCATTCGGGTTATACGCACTTACGCTAATGTGCAATGGTAGGGTGATTGTGAGATGAAATGAAGGACCTACAGTTTAACGTGGAATCCGAACCACGGTGGAGACCTGGCATTCCCCACATTCACAAGATAAGTAGTTAATAAATAACCTTTGAGTTAAACGTATAAATGAAAAAAAAATCATTAAATGCTTTTAAAATAAAGGATCAGATTTAATTGTCTAGTTATAGCAAGTTAACGTTAGTGATTTTGATTGTACAATCAAACCTTTGTTCATTTCGTTTGCTGAGCTAGTCGTTATTACAGATTTTTTTTAAAAGGCATTACTGACTTTTTTTCCCCCCTGTTTACTGTCACATTCTTCTTACCTCTTTCTTCTCTTACCAGTTTTTCCAGGCGTTGATAGTTTCTCTCTCCCTCTCAGGAAAACTTTTGTAAAAAAAGAGATACGTCACACAAAAGAAAAAAGAGAGTGGGAAGAATAACTTCCTCTGTCATCAGAGAAATGCTATGGAAAAAGTAGAGGGCCATTTTATTTTACTGCAAAGTGTCACGCTAGGGGAAGAAGATAGAAATTAGGAAGGAAAAAATCTTCTAATCCATCTTCCACCTATACTGAAAACTTTTGGGAAGTAGATTTTCTTTTAGTTGAAAAAAAAAAGTTCTAGTAAAATTATTGGATTCCACAAACGTGACGAGTCCATTACCTAAAGCTACTTTCCCCACCAACTCCAAACTCCCATCTCAACATTCATTCGGTTTATACACATAATATATAAATAAATTATGTTAATAATGTAGGGATGAATAATGATAGACTTTGAGAAAAAGACAGGTAATCAATCACATTTTCTTTACAAGGAGAGTCTAAAACAATTTATAAATAAACACCCTAAATACACCAAGCCGGGATTTGAACTCCAATCTCTTGCTCACCAGCAAACCTGGCTAAATGAGCTTGACCACATGCCCACAGACACGGGTTCATGTGCTCTTATAAAAACATTTCTCACATTTAAAATGGTTTGGAAAGCTGAAATGAATATCTTGAGATTGTTTGTAAAAGAAACCCGCCTCGGTGGCGAAGTTGACTAACGCGCTTGTGTTGAGCTCGACTGCCGGGGACGGGGAGATCGGGGTTCGAACCTCGGTCGGGTGAACTGGGGTGGTTTTTCCTAAAATGGTTTTACACCCTCCCTCTACGCAAATGTGAGTTCACTTCCTCTAATTCAACCTTCCCAATTCCCAAATCCATTAGAGTAATTAGTACTTAAAGCGTATAAACCGACTGGGTAGTAAGACGCGGTGCTAAATATAAATATAATAATAATTGTAAAAGAAATAAATTAAACTTCATTAAAATAAAGTAGTTTACACAATCTTCTTGTAGAATTTATCTTATGAAGGGGAGAAAAATCTTTAAATTACCTTGTAAAGAGAAACAAGGGATTTAACAGCGATTATATTTCTATAATAATATTGAATATTAGCTTGGGTTGTTTTTTTAGAACTCCGTCCTATACGCATAGTATGTACTAAATATGATAATATATTTAGAATGATAAAGGTTAAATCTTTAGAAGAAGTGTACCCCCATTTGCGTGGAAATATAATGAACTTTTAATTGTGGGGGAATCACTCGACCGGAATCCAACATCGATCGTCCATTCATCGGTAGTCTAAAAAATATTTATGTTGGAACTACAAATTAAAGATTGAACACATGAGGGGTAGAAAGTGGGAGGGTATATTAAAATAAGTTCACCAGCATTAGCCTGGTGAATAGGTGGAAAAACCGCACTATAATAAACCACGTGAAAAACTATCACTCATACACCCAGCCGATATTCGAACCTTATTTCTGTTGGATGATATATTGTTTGTGTTATTTTGAGTAACGTCCAATGAGTTTTTATTGAAGTGTATATCTATACATAGTCAAAGACCTATTATTAGGAGAATTTATTACTTTAATTCTGTGTTTATTTTTAAAAAATCTTAAAAACCTCGTTATTTTTAATCAAATATAGGTTGTTTTATATGGTTTTTTAACATTAAAACATAAGCCACCACCTGATGAATGTTCCAAACCACATACAATATTCATAACAATAACAAATGTGTTATTTAATAAAAAGTTAATTAATGGGAACTCTACTACAAATTGTCACTGGCAATCCAGATCATCGCGAGCTTGACGCCTTAGCCATTTATCCCCAAGTACGGTTTGTTAGGTTAAAACTGTGATAGCCTAAATCTTAACAAACTTGAATTAGTTCTGAGGGCTCATCCATAAACCATGCAACCCTGTTAGGAGGGGTAGGGTAGGTATATAACAGTGTTACGTAACATAGATCTTATACTCTATAATATTGAAAAAATAATATATTTTTTGCTCATATGTTCACCATTAGAAAACATACTTATTGATAACTTCTTATTCTGAGTGTTATGAGTCCCTCTTTTAGGGTTACAGAAGCTTCTCTATGAAATCATGACATTCTCTCTTGATGTGAAAAGTTACGTAACATAGGTAGGAGGGGGTGGGAAGAAAAAATGTAAGAACAAGCGCTACGCGGTTTATGGACGATCCGTTATTTAAATAAAATAAAATATCATGTTGTCAAATTTTTCTGGAAGAGTTGTACGCTCAGAAAGGCTCTTCACGAACACACATTTTATAAGTCACGAGACTGAAATGGTGTAATTTGTTGTTTACAAATAATATTTTAGGGAAAATTATAGTCATGTAAGGTCTTCAATCACTAAATATAAATATAGAAAATATTATTATTTAATTTTGCTATACAAAAAAAAACAGGCAAGCAGGCTAAAGTTTTAATCTCGTTTGAGCTGGTTAGAAGGTGACCGAGAGGACAGGGTTTTAATCCCGTTAGGGAGAATTTATGGTGTTTGTTTATAAGTTGGTTAAAATTCTCTCTGAAAGAAAATGCGAGTATATTTCCTCCAAAATCATACCTTTCTCATTCTTATCACATTTGTGTAAATATTTAAATAGCTCAGGGGGTATCGTGCAAAAATAATAACCCATGTAATTTATGTCATGGGTTTTATTTAACAAACTTCAACAAAGTCACGTGTAAATTATCTAGTCATATTTTGAAAGTTATGTTGAATGTAAGTATAATTTAAAACCATAAACAAATTAGTTGGACAATTTTTCAAAAATATTTACTTACAGTTTTTTTAGTTTGTTTATGCTTCAAAATAAGATTAATATGTATTAATACTAAGGAATAATGAATTAATTGAGTAAAAATATACTTTTGGCATTTGCCTGAAAAGATAATTAAAAAGCACTCTCAAATTTCATTTGAACAAAATCCAACTCAAGCCTCTCAAGTAAGAAATATTTATTATTTGCGTGGTAGACAATAACAGTAACTTTATTGCAGATCAAAAAGTAACAGCTTTAGTTGTGAAAAGATTTCTGAGATAAAGAAGTCATATTCAAATAAAGGAAAGTGCCCGACACAAAGCTACACGATTACTAGAAAAGTTGTTAACATTCAGCGAAATATTCCAACCACTCTGTCTTCTCAGGACGATATGTAAATTATCACTGAAAGCCCCGAACCCTAATTAAGGATGAGTGGTAGCCATTTAATATGTAGATATATTCAACAGACAGAGAATAAATGTATTCATCAAAACCAGAGCACCTGAGCAGTGGCGTGGAGCTGAGTGCTTCCGCGGTGGGGTCTACTTGTTATGATAGAACACGTCAGAAGTTCACACTCGCTGGAACACTAGAAACTTAATTTTGGGGAGTCGTTCAACATAGCTCACACACACGGCCTAGATCTTATCTAGATAACTCACATATGCATTAGTATTAACATCCCCTCATACAAAAGATGATATCAACATAATTCTCACAAAAGGTCGTATCAACATAGCTCACACATTAAGTGTTATCAATATATCTCACAAATCATCTCGTATCATCAAAACTAACTCATCAAATCATATAAACCCATCTTACACAACAGGTCGTATCGATATACGTAGCTCACACATCGGCTCGTATCAACACAGCTCACAAATCAGCTCATATCAATATAGCTCACACATCGACTCATATCAACACATCTCACACATAAGTTTGTATCAATATTGTAATGAAAAATAACTATTTTACAGTGAGAGAGCTATGTATTATCTATATATTTATATACATAATTTACTTTGTCTAGTATCAAGGGTCTTCTGACATCTTATGCCGCAACAACCATAGTTAACATCAAGATGTATAAAGATTGTGTTTTTGTTGGGCGCCACCCCTTGTATCTAGGAGAAAAATAATAATCAAAAAGAAAAACATTTACCTTGGCTAATTCAGTCAGTGGCACGACGACTCTCAATACTCGAGACCACTGGGTAAACTTAAAACTAAAACATGAACAATTTAGAATAGAATGGTTTGTTAGAGCAAAATGTAACTTAGACTACAATAAAAAATAAATGTATAAAATAACAATTGTTGTTACTTTTGTGGATTTATTGTTGTTTGCCTTTTTACGACATCCCAATCCTACCTATGGAATTCCGGATAATTATAATTATAATTTAACAAAGTATAGAATAGTATTGTTGAAACAAAAATAAAGAATATATAATAAAAAATTAATAATTAGAGATAAAAATGAAATGTTAATTAATTATCTGCATTAGTCTGTCTTTCTGAAAGTAAATGAATTCTGATTTTTATAGAAGAAAAAAAATGATAATTTATAGTTGAAGAGTTGGCTTGACCTCACCCCTGAATTAGTCCATATTGACACCAACTTCAGAGATTTGTTACACTTTAGTAATTCGAATTCTTACGCAATTTGAAACAAATATAAACAATCTAGTCCTTGTGCACACACTTAGCTTTCCATTTTACCACTTGTACTTTGATTCACAACCTTTAATTCACTTTAAAATAATTTTAATTAGGAGCTCCACAGATTTGGCTCCAAGTTAAACCAACCTCGAAGAAGAAGACCTCGTCTCCTTTCAAAAATCTTCCACAAATCAAATTTTAAAAAAATGTTCTATTCATACTTCCAAGTCCAAAGAGAAAATTAATATATAAAAAAACAAAAGATAAAATGTTGGCTACGAGCTAGGGATAAAAATCAAATAAAATGCAGGTTTAATATAAATATTGAATTGTATGCTAATGAAAGTGAACAATGTTTTCACAAAAGAATTAAATGTTTATTTCCTTCTGTCAAAATTGAACAGCGTGCTCGTTTTGAGTTATTTACATCGAGCTTTGTTTCTTATTTTAAGATCATATCCGCTACTCACGTGTTTAATAGAACTGCACATGCGTTAAAACAAACATGGCTGACGTTCATTATAAATACGAGAGTTAAACACACTTCTTAGAAGGATAAGTAATATGTTTAATAAAATGTAAGTGTTCTTCCTTAAATCAAAATTCCTTATTTAAATTATTTTAAACAATGTTATACGTTGTTCCTTCCATCCTTTTATTTTATTTAATAGATATAAATAGTATTATTAGTCAGGCCGGCAACCAGAGTGTGGCCTAACTTCGAAGTGCTCAATTTCACGCGAAAATAAATTGGAAATTCTTCACAAAAAGTAGAAAACACAGGGAAACACAAGGTAGGGTGGAAAATTACGTCACAATATAGCTTTCATATTATATAAATATAAACTCTTGTCAGGCTGAAACCAAAATAACAGTAAGATGAAAATTTACTGTAAACAATATACTGATTAGTTATATTAAAAGTCTACGTGCGCTTTTAAAAATAGATTTGACACATTCCACACTTTACACACTAACTTAACAATACCGGATTTGAAAATCCTAAATCAAAGTGAGCTTAATATACAGCTTTAAACATGTAACCTATCAGCGAGATTTGAGAGAATTTACTGTACATTTCTAGGTTTGAGCACTAACTAAACTTTACGAAATGTTCGCCAAATATTTTGAAATAAATGATACAATATTAAATATTCAGATAATTTGAACCAAAGCTGTGTCCAAGGCTGTCAGAGCAATCCCGTGAGATTACGTCAAATAAAAAAGTGTTAACTCAAAAAAGCTAAAAATATATAACACATTGAAAAGTTGAATTTTCAATATTAAAAAAAACCTCACCTTTAACATATGGGGCGCGACTAAAGTCAAGGTGCATGGACTGCGATTAAACATAACGTCCTGCTAGGGCAGTGGTTCTTAGCCTTTTATTACTCGTGACCCCCTAAATATTCTAAAATATTTTAGCGGCCCCCTAGTTTTTACTAACATATTAATCACCAAGATTTATTCTAAAATAGTGGCTTTATTTACTGATTATAATAACAAACAAATAAAAAAATTAACTTACCTAAATGAATGTATTTAATGGTACCTCTGCTGTTGAACACTTTCCACTAATTTGTTTATTATTGTTTCTATTTATTACTTAATGCTATTCGCATGCAGGAGTCGATTCGGAATTTCATTACTTCTTTTTAATATTCACCATTGTGGAAAATGCCTTTTCACATATAAATAAGTAGAAACAAAGGGCAGCAAATTTTAAATGCGTTTGTAAACATATGGAGATTATTTGTACTATCCGTGATTTCTATTATACGTGCTTCTCCTCCATTACACCGGAAAATCGAGTCTACGGTACTTACATGCTTACGATCATCGAATTATTAATTCCAAAACGTGAAATTTAAAATAATTGGCCTCTAATATGTCAATAACATTTTAATGATTTTTTCTAGCCTCCCCACAAAAATTTTCGCAGCCCTCCGATTAAGAATCATTGATCTAAGGCATCAGTCAAACCCGCAATGAGCTTGGTTTCCGGTTGTTGGGAGGTCGAGTTTAGACTCTCAGCTGGGTTCATTACATGTTGGTTTTCCCACCGTCTCTTTATACTAATGTTGGTCTCCTTCACCTAAACAACTCATTTTTATCCCATAGATTAAGCCGCTAGATATATATTTTGTTAAACTATATGAACCCGCATGGGTGGTTGTATGGTCTGGAGCGTCCCTCTTGCAATTGACGAGGCCGCTGATGACGGGTTGATCAAGGTTCAAATCCCGGCCAAGCTTACCGAAGGTGTTTTATCCTAAATGGTTTTACCCTCTCCCTCAAGAAAATGAAATACATTTCTTATAAATAAATCCTTCTTCATCCCTAACACACTAGCGTAATTAGTAAACTACATTAGTGTATTATCCGAACGGGTAGTAAAACGTGGTGCTAATTGTTTTTAATTAAATTTAAAAAAATCTCACTAACTAAATTCACGCAATCAATGTAGTAGCAACAGGAAAGACACAATAAATTATGTAAATTATTAATCACGCCATCCTTCAAACGTTCTCCGGACCACCAAGGACCTCTGAAATCTGTAGTTAACTTCTATAGACTCTCAGTCATGGAAATTAACTTTCAGGTGATTGAGACGCCAGTAGATAATTGAGTTAAAATTAAAGTCACTGTGAAATATGTTGTTTGTATTTATAGTGAAAGAATTCTAACCAAGAAAGGTTTTACTGTTCCAGAAATTACATTCTGGCCTCAAAAATTATGTCAGCGGGTCACTGAATTGTGACACCTTTCCTTCAACCAGAGATACAATTTTATACATTAATATTTTCTATTGTATAGTTAATCAAATAAAATTTAGCAAACATAGAATCCATGCAGGGTTTAAAAAATGTGTTTAAAGTAGAGTTACAATTTAATAATGATTTTAAAATTAAAATATCACAATAATAAACGTGCTGTATATCGAAGAAGGAAGATTTGGCGCAGAGCTCAGGGTATAGTGTGGATGATTGTCTGAAATTATCATTTGCAAGCTGTTATAAGATGAGGTCTAAGGTGGCCGTTGTATTTTATTTACATCAATGTTTGATAGTTCCTCAAAAATAACACTTTTAGTGCCAGTTTTTCGGTGAACTTATCTCGTATGTAGTTGAACGCAGATTGGTAGGAAGCCCATGGTGGCATACAGTTAGGGAACAAGACTTAGTAGATTTACAAATCATGTCAAACGAACAGCGTGTCGTTCCAGAAACTATATCATGGTATAGTTATATTAAGAAATAATTTTATCTAATGTTAAATCTATCCTTGTGATTGGATCCTAACGTTGCTGGATATTCAGTGCATATTCTTAGATGGTTTGATCCCAGAATATGGGTCAAAGAATGTCTTATTTTGTTTTTAATACTATCCAGATATTGGAATTCCTATTTAAGGTTGGGGGTCAGTATTTGGTATTTTGATCTAGGTTAAGAGAGTCTTTACTATAGGTCATGTAATATGGGGTGTAATTTGAGTATCTTAAACTATTAGTTGGAACATTTGATTTATTATAATCAGTGGTAAAAGTTGTTTATATTCATTCTATCACAATGTATTCACTCGGATGAAGTCAATATATGAGAGAATAAAACTATACCTTATTTTGTATGGTTTTTGTTGTTTTAGTTGTTTTTTAAATCCTAAAAATGCTATTGCTAGGGAAGTCACAACATTTCTACTTTAACACAAACTTACTTTGTTTACATAGCATTGTCTTCACTCAGGCGTTGATTTCGAGCCACCTAACGAAGTTATCAAACAAAACAATATAAAACTTTTTGAAAATCCTACATTGTGAGAATTAACCATATAAAAGAATATAATTAAATTAAGCATGGCAATTTTTGTATGCCAAAGAAAATGACTACACATTATTTATTTTCATAATTAAAACTCATTATTTAGTTTCATATTCATACCATTTCAAAGATTGCGTTGCTTTAATTGTTTGGAAATATGATGGAAATGAATGTAAATCTTATTTTTTTGTTTTACTGTATTTTAAATTAAGGGCGAGCTGTTTTTAAAGCTCATTACAGTAGTAAACGAAACATGGAATAATAGAATTTATTATTTTAAACATGAAATAGACAACTAGCTTATTAAAGCAAACGTTTGCTTTATAAAATTCAAAAATACTACGCAAAATGTAGAGCCATATATTATAAGAAATTATAAATGTATATATGCCCGGTTCTTCATATATTTTCACCCCAGAAAATTAATTAATTAATTCCAGCTCACTCCCCTTCCAACATTTATCATCCCAGTAACCTCTTAGGTTAATGTTACCACATAAAACAACATAAAACTTAAACTGTAAATCAAGGTATCAAAGATAAATTTCACAAAACATTTATTTATTCATAAAACAATTTGCTATTTGATGTTCAATGAGATAGATTAATTCTATTAAATATAATGAAGGTAAATTAGACTTAATTAATTTATTCTATCAAAATAACCCATTAATCAGGCACTTCACTTTAATCTTTTTAGTTAATTATGTTAAAAGAATCGGCTTATAAATTTGTCTTACATATTATTATAGTTCCTATGAAGTTGATAAGGCTTAATATCTATCTAAATATTTGTTTTTATAATACATTTGTGTTAGGGTATTTTGTCTGATATTCATACCTTTTAACTAATTTTCAAATACTTCAAATATATTTGTTTAAAATTTATTATGTATGGAAATTGTGCATTAAATGTTATTGATTAATTTTAGTTGGATTATAGTTTAAATATTGTAACAAAGAAATCATTCTTGCATATATTTAAATTTAGGATTGGTTAATCAATATTTATTAATAAATCTTGTGAAAAAGTTAAGAAGTTTATTATACATATATATGTTTTAATAAATAGTGGTTTAGACATTTATTTTGTATATGTTTGTAATTAATGATTAATTTGAAAACAATATTAAATGTTTATATTTTTCAGAAAATGCCGATAGCTATTTTTAAATATTTGTTAAAATGAAAAATATTGGTAAATTATGTCTTAATTGACAAAGTTTGAGCATTTTGGATTATTTTCAACTATTTATTTTTGGAACCGATTTAAACTTGCTAGTCTAGAGCTACAAACTTTTATCTTAAAATAAACATAATAGGTAAACTTCCTTAATATGTTATTGAGTATTGAGTTATTGAGTAAATAAAATGAACTACCAAATTTATTGAAGTTACAATGTTTTATTATGAATATCTTAATGAACTTCAATAAGAACGTTAGGATTGTATTTATATAGGAAAGGGCATCCACAGTAGGAGCGGTGTTATCTGACAGCTAGGAAAAGCTACCATACATCCATTCGACACATCCATATAATCTACAAGACCATTTGTTGATTTGTCTTTACTTACGGCAGTCAGAAAATGCACACAAACAAAAAAATTCGTTTTTAATTATTAACAGTTTTTACATTATTGAAACATGAACTTATGAAAATAATCGTTTCGATGTTTCGTTTTTTGTGGAAGCGGTTTCTATAGTTTCATTAAAAATGCTATTCGAACGAGAGCTTTTGAAATACCGCGCGCTCTTCTGAAATCAAGATGGCGAACCAGCCAAAACAAGGGGGGTTGATAACGTCAAACAAACCGGCAAAGCGGCTGTGCCCTTACACTGTTTTCAAAAAAAGCGCTTTATTTTGAAACTAATATTTTGTATGGTTCTCTCTCTCTAAGTTAAAAAAAATTGATTTATTTTGGTGGCTAGCTATATTATTATTAGCACCGCGTCTTACTACCCGTTCGGGTTATACGCACTTACGCTAATGTGTAATGGTAGAGTGATTGTGAACAGTTTAACGTGGAATCCGAACCACGGTGGAGGCCTGGCATTCCTCACATTCACAAGATATCTTGCCAGAGGTGAAGGAAGGGTTTGGTAATCAGATAAGGCTAGCTATAGCAAGATACAAGTGTGTGTGTATATATATATATACTAAGCCTACTTTTTTAATTCATTATTTCATGTACTATACTATATCGTGTTGCCACAAAAGCAAAACAAAATACATAATAGTTTTGTGATTTTTTTTCCTTTCAATGAGTTATGTAGCGTTTATAAAAAAAAAGCTACAAGTTCAAGATAAAAACAATAAAACTGGACACTATAGTTTCAAGTGATAGCCTACCTCACCGGAAATAGTAATGGATAAACTCATCAAGGCCCCATTCATCTATGTGTATGTTCCTAGTTGGCTTCCCCCACGGACACAACCGGCCACCGCAAACATAATGTGTTGACTGACAGAGCGAGGCCTGGCGGCGCTTCAACAATGTATTTTCGCAAAGGATTCCGGGAAAAAGTATGACGTTTCCAGCTAGAGAAGTTAACGTGAGCAAATAAGACTATTGTGGAATTTCCTCGACGCTGCTCGTCGCATACTCCCCGTCCACTATTACACCTTCCCTCTCTCTCTCTTGTTTCTGTGTTTTCTCTTGTATGTGTAACCGCTCCTTTCCCCCTCTTTGAGCAACTAAGATAAAATAAATACGGGTAAGAGAATTGTGATAAAGACACTATTGACAGGGTAGCAAACTAGGACACATCTGCGTGTTCTAAATAATGTAAGCTCTAAATTATCTTTTGACCTTTGTATGTCTAAATTTATTTTTGGCTTGAATATCATATTTTATATTACGACTTCAAATTATGAAGTTCATAATCTCGTAAAAACCTTTAATATGTTTAATCCTTTTTAACTTGCAAAATATTTAATATGATCTTTGAATCTGTAAGACTTTATAATTTTATAAGTTCATCTGACTTTTATATATTATGAAATGTTTTGATAATATATTTGGAATTTAAAGTCCTTTTGACTTAAACAATACATAATATTTTACAATCATAAATTCCTTTAAATTTAGGAACTTTGCGAGATGTTTGACTGTTGGAGTCCTTTTAACTTGTAATATAATTATTATGTGTAATTTTCACTAATGGGTAATTTGTATAAAAAACCTTGTTGGCGTGGGAAATTTATGATACGTCAGTCATGGGCTTTGTTAAAAAATGAAAAGTAGGTTATATGATTATGACGTTTATCTTTAAAGTCCTTAGACTTGTGTAGTACGTATTATGTGTAAACCTTGGAATCCTTCAGACTTAAGTAATTTTGAGACGTTTATCTTTAAAGTCCTTAGGCTTGTGAATCATTTAATATCGTCAAGTGTTGATATCCTTCATATTGTGGATATATTTGAGAGGTTTAATGGTGGGAGTCCCTTTGACTCGTATACTACTGAATTGGTTCAAATCGTTAAGTCCCTTTTTGACTTAGGAAATGTTTTTGAGATACATGTATTTAGCGCTTGGAGCCCTGTTAGATTTGTATATATTGGAGTCTTTAAAATGTTCAAAGTCCTTGTGACTCTAAAAATATGTAATAAGTTTAGTTCCATACCCTGTCTGACTTGAGCTTGAGAAAACATGCAATTAAATATTTTAAATTTTGTTAATTACTTGAACTTACTATTTGACATATGCGAAACTAATAATGTTTATTATTATTATTATTATTATTAGTACCGCGTCTTACTACCCGTTCGGGTTATACGCACTTACGCTAATGTGTAATGGTAGAGGTGATTGTGAGATTAAACTAATAATGTTGAATATAGTCAAAATCCTTTTGTATAGTATCGCTAATCTTATATATATATAATTTATAATCCATGACTTACCTTTTGTTTATAAATAAAACATAGCATTTAACTAACTTCTGATGTTCTTCTCCGCTTATTTCTACTAAGTTTTAAGTTTGCTAAATAGGAAATATCCTTGATTTTTGGTCTGTTGGTTCCCTTTTTTAACTGGCACGATAATTGCTGAGTGGGTTTTGAGGAAACAGGAACAAATATATTTGTCTTTTAATGTCCTATCGGCTTACTCTGTATTTATTATATTTTTATTTATACTTTTAATAATTGTATACCCACCTTCATCCAGGAGGACTAAGGAAGTTACTAAAACGACAAATAAAAATAATCCCTAGGAAAGTATATTATTAGACTCGTTTGATAACCCTTTTTATTGATAATATAGTATTAGTGATCAAATAATTATTTCTGAATAGAGTGACATTAGTCACTTTCAGTCAATATTTGCAATAAATAACTTCTGCTAGCTGTCAGATGCGCCACCCTTACAACCATAAATTCCCTCTAGCAATAAACATATTTAGAAATTCCTACAACAAGGTTTATTTAATTAAGGGTGACTTGGCAGTCTAGGGGTAAGGTGTCAGACTTCTGTTCTGGTGGCCGGGGTTCAATCCCCGGTCCCGGCACAGATTTATCTGATTGCCAAACCCTTCCTTCACCTCTGACAAGAC
>CABFOV010008024.1:4832-25405 GCA_902141375.1 Timema poppense
TTATTATTATTAGCACCGCGTCTTACTACCCGTTCGGGTTATACGCACTTACGCTAATGTGTAATGGTAGGGTGATTGTGAGATGAAATGGAGGACCTACAGTTTAACGTGGAATCCGAACCACGGTGGAGGCCTGGCATTCCTCACATTCACAAGATGTCTTGTCAGAGATGAATGAAGGGTTTGGTGATCAGATAAATCTGTGCCGGGACCGAGGATTGAACCCCGGCCTCCAGCACAGAAGTCTGACACCTTACCCCCTAGACCACCAGGTGTCCAATTTTGTTAATAAAACTAGTGGTAGATTTATTCAGTACACTCAGCAGGGGTCTAAACTTCGATCTTTCCCGTAAACATAAAACCACACACACACACAAAAGGACGTATTCGTATTTGTTTGCGTATCCACTGACTAATGTTTAGTCTTCAAGTTTTAACTGACTCAATAATAATACAATTTTTTAAGCTTAGTTTTTGTAACTTCAACCATTCCTTAAATATGGACTTAAACACAGACAATGTAAATGTTCCTTTAGGTTTAACGTATTGTTTAGTTATTTCACTATAATGGTTATTATTGGCTACATAGAAGTTTCTACCACGGAACTTAATGCGTGCGATAAATGGACTCGTGTGAAAGTAATATGAGATTTTAGGCTTCCTTAAGCAATAAAGTTGAGACACTTCTTTTTAGTTAGAATGGGATTTTGACAAGGTGTAACTTTTAAATCTTCATATATATTATAAGCCTATACAAAATGGTGATCCAGAGAATAAGTCCTTATATCAGAATCAAATTTAATTTAGTAACAAATGGGATCTTTAACATGGGAATTGAACTTGGGGGTATTGGCTTTGCGTGTCATCACTAAGCCACTGAGCCAGCTTTAGTCCATATCGTATATTAATCACCAGTTACCACATTATGAATCAATGAAATATATATTAAAAAGAGGCTTTTTTATCGAAAGAAGAAGAGCATGTGCCGCTCAAAGGTTTCGGGCTTAATTCCAGTTTCAAGGTCGTATTATATTAATTAATTTATAGTCTAAGTTATTACTAGGTCCTTATAAGTGTGTCTGTATCGTTGCTTTCCCTTCACTCTAATATGTAGAGAAGGTAACGATAACTATTACAAAGTAAATGCATAACAAAGTAGAAACAGGGAAATATTTCATAAGAGTAAGAGAAATAAATAGGTAACAATAATAGATTTATTATAAAAAACAACATAAAAAGATGAAAAAGGATTACAATTGATAGCAGGAATACATTAATAAATGTCCGTTAAATTGATTAAGGAAAACATGAAACACTTATAATTATGAAGGAAAGCATTAAGTTTTTTTAAACTGACAAATATGATAGAATTTAACAACTCCAAAAAATATAGGAACTTCCCGTAGAGAATACGTGTCCAAGACGACACAGTAACAGTCAAATTGAAGTAAAGTTGATAGAGAGTATTGGATTCCAAACCAGCCGGGCTAACGGCAGACTATCACCCAAAGGGTCTAAACAGAAAACATGGTGAATTAATTAATAATAAAAATATAACTGCAAAACCTATAGTTTTAGAGTTACTAAGCTAAATGTTGGCCAAGCTAGCTAGCTTGAAATTAAGAAAGGTCCCATAGATTCACTAAATAATAAATGGTAAGAGGACAATCTGTCAATTACATTAGCATATGGCTAACAATCAGGTGTCAACACAAAATTGTACTATGTCCGGTCCTTTCCCAGTGGGTAGTGCCAGAGCACACTCAATAGTACATTTATACCATTACCCACTCCCTGGGGTACACATGAAATCTAGTACACATTAACTTTTAATACTTGGATAAATGAGGTGCCAACAAGGGGTAAATGAAATACTACATGTGCGGGCCACTATACAAAACTAGCCGTGTTCTGCACTTTGCACACCCAAAATAGTAACACAAAAATATGGGTGCTAACAAGAATGTTGTGAGATACTGACCTAACTAGGTCCTCAAATAAAGACGTTAGACAACCTACTTGTAGCCATACAAAAATTCGAACAAGTGAGAATGACGTCCATGGCGTCATGGGATATTGTGAAGTCGTAAGGACTTAAAATGAAATAATGAACTTATGGAGAAGAGGACTCTTAAAACAAGGTCCTTATTACATATAGAGCTCAAATCCAGAGTATTTAAGCTATGGTCGGTGACCTGGTGGTCTAGGGGTAAGGTGTCAGACTTCTGTGCTGGCGGCCGGGGTTCAATCCCAGGTCCCGGCAAAGATTTACCTGATTACCAAACCCTTCCTTCACCTCTGACAAGACATCTTGTGAATGTGGGGAAAGCTGGGCCTCCACCGTGGTTCTGATTCCACGTTAAACTGTAGGTCCTTCATTTCATCTCACATTCACCCTACCATTACACATTAGCGTAAGTGCGTATAACCCGAATGGGTAGTAAGACGGGGTGCTAGTAATAATAATAATAATAATAATAATAATAATAATTTAAGCTATGTCATGTGAACATAGGGAAACTATATAATGAGACTATCTGACTAAATAAATTAAGTCAGAGAGAGACACAAAACTTAATTTAGTCATTCTGGCTGAAATAACAAGTCTAAAGGAATTATAAAATACTATAGCTACTTCGACTAACAGAAACACAATTTATCTCCTTGAATATTATAACACGTCCGAAGAACTTAGATATTTGTAGAATACTTGGTACATCAGACGAGATTCCCTCGGCGTCAAGGCGGTGAAACCCATGACCCAAACATCAATACCACCAGTTTCTTCTTCAGGTGCTGGAGCAGAAGTTACTCATTCGAGGATATAAAATGATTAGCTACAGTCGAATGAACCTAGGGGCCACCCATTATATACTATTTTATCTGACTCTAAACAGGACCAAATATGGACATGCAATTAGGGAAAAGAAGTAAGGGGGGGAGGGAGGGGGGAAAAGTGTATAAAGAGTTTACGAGGAAGTCCGCTAGGGCAGCAGTTCTCTTAGCTAGAGGCTTCGAACCAATGACAGTCAGATCCTTCATCAACATCTAGTGTTCAAGGGTTCAGACGTCTGTTTAAACTGCCACGCCTTCGTTTCCGCCATACTTGCAGAATGATTTGTTGAAGCATGGTGTTTCTATCCGGGAACATCCACTTAAAATAAGTAGAACACAAATAATTTTATTGCAGAATATATCAGTTTTAATTCTCTTCTTTGGATTCTTTTATTTCAGTTTAATATTTTGTGCATATTATGGTTTGTAGATGTCATTTTACTTGAGTGACATGATACATGTCTAGGATTGCCTATAGCCTCAATTGTTTTTTAAAGGGGTTTTGTACAGTCACATTCAAATATCAAATTACGTGCTTTAACCGTTATATTAGTCAATCTATATATATATATATGTTAATATAATATATATATTAATATAATAACACTCTAATTTATGTCACCTTTACACTACACTTTTAAAACATTATATTAATACTCATGAAATAGTACTAGTGGTAGATTAAATTAATATAATTATTGATTTCAATTATATTTTTGTGTTTTCTAAAGTATTCTTCCAACCTGAAGCCTACTATAAGTAATCTCACATAAAAGCGAATAATATACCTAATTTTCAAATTCTGGAGATAATAATAAAACTAGGAGAAGAATGTAGATATATATTGAGGAAGTTATATAAAACGTTTCTGAAATCCACAAGTTCAAGTTCAGAACTAAAATGATAATAACTGCAAATAATAAGTATCGGCCTATACGTCATTTAAATTTACAGTTCAAAATAATAGTACGTTTTGTTTGTTGTGTTTATTATTATTTTTAATGTTATTGATTGAATAATGTTTAACAAATACCAGCAAGTTTATCCAAAGAGCTCTAAACTGAAAAACTACTTTGTAATCTCTACCAGGACAAATTACTTAGATAATAATTTGTTTAATTTATTTAACGAAAAATTGTCTAATAATATAAAAAGCTAGGCTGTTAAATATACTAAGGTCAAATTTGAATAATATGCCATAATTATTAACAGCTATCTATATGGGAATTTCTAAAATACAAACAACGAACTATTTATTATTTTGAAACAACACATTTACAATTAAGTTTGAAATTATTTGTATCAATAGGGTTCTATTAAATGATAACTATTCAACTGCTAATTTATGATTAAGCAGTAACCGAAGCTAGTGGAAAAATTCAGCTATCTTTTATTTTGTATGTCTTACGATAAATAATAAAATGTGTTGGAAGAACTGATGAAGCGAGTGTTTATCTTCATGGCACTTGACATGAAAACGGGCCTGGGAAACTCCACAGAGGATTAGCAGCTTTCAAGCCGACCATCTTCAAAGAAACTTTTGTATCAATCCCAACAAATACCAAACCAAAACTATATTTTTTATCTAGCTCATACATATTTTTTTATAACCGCGTCTTACTTCCCTTTCAGGTTACACTCATTTATGAAAATTATTCCATCGTGTTAGGTAAGAAGGAGGAAACATTCTAGAGGTAATTTGCTTTCATTCTCATAAAAGGAGAGTGGGAAATCGCTTAGAAAAAAACCACCCTCAGTAGAACTGACAGGAATTCGAGCTCCGAACTTCCAGTCATAAGCTGGCCAGTCTAACATGGGAGTGACCCCTTATACCATTCGGCCATTAAATGATAATCAAAGTATTAAATATATTTATCTCTATATATTTATAATTAATATAAATAAAAATCAATAGTACGGAACTGCGCAAGGACCTTCTCGCTCTATTGTTTAGAAATGGAAATATTTACTCAAAGCTCGTAATATATATGAAACGAAATAATTTACTCATACACTAGCAAACCCAAGCATTAATTGCATTATACTTATGTAAAATAATTGTTTAAATTTTATAATACTTTTTTTAAAGGATTAATGTCTAAATTTGTATGTTTTGACCGATAAAAAAGATCAATATTTATTTTTAATACTATACAAGTTTTCAAATAGTTGCGGAGATACGAAAATTTCAGCTTCTGTAAAGTACCCTAAAAGTCATTTTCATGGGAAAACTAAAATAGCCAGTTTATTTATAATTTTAATCAACGCCTATATACGATCGTTTCTAACCAAAATCGTTAGAGCCGATTTTGAGGAAAAATCGATTTTTCTCTTTTCGCCCTTTATTAAACTACGCTTCATTTTAAGTTTAAACAGACACACAGAGAAACGGCATTGCAAAGAACACTTTTTAGGGTTCAGGGGGTCATGAGACGTCGAAATCCATCAATGTTTAACGTTAGATTTTTTTTACTGTCGCCATACTTTACCTTTTGTTTTCGATAAGTTAAAAAATATATATTGTTGCGTATACTTGAAAGTTATTGGTTTTATAAAATTATACTTCAAATAAAATACTTATATTTTAAATAAATCTATATTTATTTGTAATGATAAGTAACTTCATTTCTCAAAGAGTTATAGTGATATGAAAAAGAAAATAACCATCAGACCGGAGCCCTCAAAGTCATTTTGCCAAAATATTGAGAGTAGCGACATTGTTTGGAATATTTATAATGGTTTTGAAATAAAATTTAATCAAAATCGTTACATATTTTTTGCCCTTCATTAAACTACCCTTAATTTTAGGGTTAGATATCCAATTCAAAAATCCCTCGTGGCAACCCTATGAAAACTCTAGATACCAAGTGTTAGCCCGATCGGTAAAATAGTTTGATGCTCTAGTTGGAGGTACAGACAGACGGAAATTCAAAAACTACTGTTTTGGATTCGGAGGTGTCATAAAACGTCGTGATTCATTGAAACCTCGAATTCGATTTTCTTAAAGATCACAATACTTTCTCTACCTGTAAGATAGCGATAGAGTAAATATAGCTTTATTTCCTATACCACACTATAATACCTAACAACAACCCTGGCAGTTGCGTGTCTTGTAGTGTTACTAGGGAATACTAAACTAGTTTAAAATGTAACTATTATAATCTCTAATTTTTCAAGAAGACACTCATAGGTAAGATATTATAATAAATAAATTTACCTTGGGAGGAATGTTGAGAAAATACGTGTATGGTTAGTAAAATGGTAGCCTTGTTAAAAAGAACATATCATTGGCACAGTTTTTCAGCTTTACCTCCATTCAAGAAACATTACCAAAAGGAAGAATTTCCAAAGATTATACACCCTACACCAAAACTATATTCCATACACTGTGAGAAAGTAGGTGACAGATAGCGGAAGATTCAAGTTCGGGTTTTACGCTTATGTAGTAACCAGTAAACCCTTCCAAAACTTTTGCACATTAATCCTGCCCCTTACCCCCCACCCTCCAAAAAGAGTTATTTAGTATTTTGTTGGGTTGTTGAAATTAAATACTCAGTGAAGTGTATACACAAAATATCAAAGAGAATTTATTTTCAGTAATTGATACAAAAATATTATTAGATTTTCTTTTAACATAAATTTTAAACAATGTGTTTTAATGTAGACTGAGTATGCTATGGCAGAAGTCGGTAGACAATCCTGTCCACTGATACCTTATTAATCACTGTAGGCTTTGTATTAGTTGAGAAAAAGGGATGTTGACAACAGAAATAATATATAGGTTCACACTAATGTGCTAAGGACTGGAAGGCTTAAATTTAAAATGCATCCGAATTTGAGTGGGAATATAGTCTAAACCATTTAATTAAACCACCCACAGTGCACCCGACAAGGATCAACGTACGATCTCCCCATCTTTGACAGTCTAGTTCAACTCTAGAGTAGGACATTAGACCACGCGACCATCGAATCTAATCAGAAGATTCTTAATTTAAATCATTTTCAAGAATTTAATGTCAAGCTTTTAAAAAAAAAAATTATTTTTTTTCAATAATAGTATATTATCAATATTTATTTCAGATTAGATTGATATTAACGACTAAGCCAACGATGGCAATAAATAAGCTTCTTCCAGGGGTCACCAACTTTATTACAGTAGATGTGGTATATGAAAAACTACATTATATGTTTCATACCAGAGAAGATATTAAATATGGTTTAAAAAACTTATAGTCGTGGTAAAATAGATCAAACTTAGACCAGACTTTCCTTCGAATAACTAACTATACAATGGAAAAATTAGCCATAATTTATCTAATTCTATTAACATGACACTTACAAATATTTGTTGTTGTCAAAGCTCAAATTTTAACCTTTAATTGATTGAAAAAAATGTATAAAATTGTAAGCTGATCAAATTAATATAGATTAGATTTACTAGAACATTTTTTATGTCATCTTTAGGACCATGACGGAAGGTGCATCTAGTTCTAATATAAAAAATTTGGTAATCAATGTGTTTTACAAATCTTAAAATTATTTTATAGAACGTCAAACAAACATCCTTTGTTCCCTGATTTCAAACCTCCAATACTCGTACCCTAATTCACAATAATGGATTAAACATTGCACACTATTTTGATATAACAAAAAGTTAGGAACCATAAAATTACAGTAACTGTATAGATTTTAAATAAAATGGTAATAGAACTCAACACGTTTTGTTTCACTCACCCATAGCCATTGGTGATTAAGTGTGAGAAGTAATGGTTGGAACTCTAGCCAAGTTTTTTTTTACAAATAAAACTAACATTTTTATTATATTAAAACACTTCGGAATTTAAATTAAAAACTTTTATACTTTCACTAAGATATAAACTTAAAACATCACCTGGTACAGTACTAAATTTTTATTTTAGTCGTTTTAACTTTTAATGCAATTGATTCACCAACTACCTACATTGTATCTTAATTTTATATAATATTGTTTTTGTATATATTCCAACTAGGGATAACCTGAGTTGAGCCAATCTGATTGGCTCAAGTAGTGACAGGATCCAAATGGTGCCAATTGTAAAACAAACATAAATAAACAAAAATAAGTCCAAATAAGTACACCACAAGTGAAAAATAATTTTTTATAGAATAATATTAAGTAACGAATTGTGGAACAACTCATCAGAGTTCAGTAAAACCCTTATATTAACTGCTAAGTAAAAATTAAATCAATAATGACCTTGTTCTTTATGGGAAATTAAGGATATTTTAGGCTAAGTTGACCAGCCTGGGGTCATTTTGATCCAACTCCTCTTCTAAGTGAACTGAACTAGGCGCATTTCGGGCTCGGGATTAGTGAACCTTTTTCGATCGCTTATTGATGGTCAATTAGTTGGCACAATTCGGGATGCTCACCAATTGGTATTATGTGATACGTTGTTGTTTAGTTAATATGTAATTGATTTTTCTCTTTCAGGACTCAATATTTATATAACATTATTGGCATTCCATTCTACCCCGAAAGATTTATTTTAAAAGATGGTTAAAATGTAACCATGAAAGGAAAGGCTTTCAGGTTAGACCAATGTGCTTGTTTATGAAAAGTCAAGCAACAACTAAACAATAATTATCTTAGAATAGTCTAGTTTTATTATGGTAGATCATAGCAGTATTTCATTTCTAAATCTCAAGTGTACACACCTGTTAGTTCACCTTAGTCCACTAACATTAGGTAAGTCTTCTTTATTTAGTCCATACCTCGTCTATCCCCTACATAAATTAGTTAGCAGAAATAGTAAGTGACAATATTAATTAACCGGACATGTGTTATAGTATTCACTGCACCTGGCTAAGAGCTTAATGGTCCCAGGCTCGAGCCCCGGTTGATAGCACGGGTATTTTGTTACTGAAAGGGGAACTATCCCAGTAGTCACCAGAGTTTGGTTAGACTTAGGTAAGGTTTAAGGTCACTAAACCCTTTATCATGGCTGAGAGAACTGCATGGAGGAAAGTTATATCTTCGCTCTCACTTAGTTAACTGTTGCCAAATACTCTCTCTCTCTCCGTCTAGTTTGGAGGGGGTTTGTTAGGGTAAGAAGGAGCTCCTGGCAACTTCAACTAATCAGTGTTTCAAAACTGGTCTTATACATGAGGGATGATTAACCATATAAAAATGAGAGAATGACAACGCTGTTTCCTAATGGAAACCCTGCAATTCCCTCAGCGATGATATCCATTGTATCGGCTCCAGAACTGTTTAATCATTATTACCACACCATCTCAGTGCAACCAAAAGACGGCTGAAGTCCATAGTCCACACACACACTCACACATGCACACACATACATATACACATGCACACACACATACACATACAGGTGGTCATTTTATATATTATTTAAATATCTACCAGTCATAGCTGCCTTAATCTAAAAAAAAAAGAGATTTAAAGCAGGTGGTAAGAAAAATAATACTTATCACAAACATGTTGGGGAGCGGATAAATTATTTAAAACGTTCAAAGTGGTTATTAGCTTATTCTAATTATAATACTTATATTAAACTATTTTCTAACCTAGTTTGCATATTTATACAGTCTTAACACATCATATGAATATCTTTATAAACTTACAAAAAGTATGAATAGATTTATAAACTTACAAAAAAATAATATAATTTCAGTGTTGGATTATATCTGGCACGGATTTACACAACTTTTTAAACTTTTCTCAATTTAAGAGCCTAATGTAAATAGTACACATCATTAAGATTTAAATAATTGTCTAAGTTTGGCTTGTGATTCAATCCTACTTATCTTAGGTATAATATAACACGGTTAGAATTATTCAAATTTAATATTTTATAAAAAAAATACAAATTATTATGAGTAAACTCTTTTAGAATATAGCTATTTAAATAATATAAATACATGTTCACCCACTTTGTTTGATGATATTTTATTATAATCTATATCTATATATATCTATATAATCTATATCGTTTTCATTTTATCAAAGTAAAAATGTATAATAATGTATTTTTATATAAATGATTTTGTCACAATATTATTGTAGGTTCTGCCACTGACTATTGAATATATAGATAGGGATTTACTGTGATGTGCAATTAAAATATTCATATACTACTTTGGGTTTGGTTTAACGGAAGAATGATTCTGATTTTCTACATGATATGCATTTTAATTGGATTACAAATAATGTAGGATAATTATCAGTGTACAAACGTGTTAACCTATGCAGTTTGTTGACAATTATTTTAGAGATGAGTAAACCACGGACTTTATACAAGCTTTAATGGTTTTGTGGGTTTATATGATTATTCATTTAATTTAAACAATACAACCTAATGTATTTGTTTGTTTATAAATATTTTTAAAAGAGGAAAGGGGGACGAAGGGATGAGACTTTGGGGGCTTGAGGGGGGATGATGAGAGGAGATTTTAGATTCTATACTTAAATTTGTTCAGCACATATTCTTTTAATAAATAAGGACAAACTTATAAATATATTAATACATTTATTTTAAAATAAATACATAGTTATTTGAATAAATTGATTTTATGCAAAAATAGCGTTTAATGTTAAATTCTTTATTTATTTAATATTTGCATTGTTGGCCACGCTGACCATACGTCAACCTCTTTTTGTCTGATTCTATGGTGATGTGGAGGTTGTAACACAAATCCTTGGTTGTGGTTTTGACTGTGGTTACACACTATATCAATTTACACACCTTCTTCGCGCAAATTTAAATCTCGTTTTACTAATTAAAATGCTGATAGAACAGAAGGTTAATGAGAGGTGACGCATGAATATTATAATAAATTTATAAATTTAATTCACGTAAAACATCAGCGTCACATCTCACATGTAAAATTTATTGTTCAACCTTTTAGTTCAATTAAATATCTTAATTTTTTAATGTTATAGATTTAAGATGTATATTTGATCAGTTATTTAGCTAACTGTAACTTAATTTTATGAAATATATTATTATTATTATTTTTATTATTATTACTAGCACCGCATCTTACTACCCGTTTGGGTTGTACGCACTTATGCTTATGTGTAATGGTAGGGTGATGGTGATATGAAATGGAAGACCTACAGTTTAACGTGGAATCCAAACCACGGTGGACGTCTGACATTCCTCACATTTACAATATGTGATTAATACACGTCTTGTCAGAGGTGAAGGAAGGGTTTGGCAATCAGATAAGTTTGTGCTGGGACCGAGGATTGAAACCAGGACACCAGCACAGAAGTCTGACACCTTACCCCGAGACCACCACGTCACCTTAAAAATATGAAATCATCGTGTTTTTTAAGTAATATTAAGGTCTATTATTTATTTATATTTTAAATGAGTAATGCGTGTCAAATATCTACAATACGACAGTATGCTAATATATCATTACTGTAATCTGATTTCTTAGCTATATATCCAGAAGTCCTGTGTTTGTTATTCTGTATTTACAAAACTCTTCTATAAATCAGTGGGACCATGACGGGGTCAAACTCAGTCTCGCGAGGAAAAATGAGGAGTTACTTGAATAAATAAGTTAGAAATTCTGGTCTATAAAACTGAGATTAACGGCTTGAGCGCTCATTGTGTTGACCACATGACACCCTATATCCACAAATATTGGCACTTCCATGGCTAATGGTGGTGGCTGCTTGGGTGGTAGGCCTATACCTCATTTTCAGCCTCACAACACGGAATTTTTTGTACTTTCTTATAAAATAAAAAAAATAAACAGTGTATTTATCCCCCATCTCCTAGTATATTTAATATAAAAATATAACACTTGAAATCTCATAATAATAATAATTATTCTTATAACTTCTTATATTGTATTATTATTAGTTACACATGAAGTAGTAATATTTTTATAAAATCAATCATCTCTTGATTATATAAGAACCTTTTTTTAGTCTCTATTATTGTGTTAGCATTTTCCCTGTTTTACTGCAATTCATTTGTTTACTTAAACACTTATTATTATCTTATACCTTACTCAAATAAACATGTTTTGATTAGTTAAACCCACCATGTTACCATGTAGTTAGAGGGGTAGACCAAAATCAAAGGTATAACGGTTCGATTCTGGGAGAGGCCTAGGAAGATAATAGCATTAGCATACGGGTTCATCCAATCAGTAATTATTCAGGCAATAAGCCCATGGAGAAATAATAGGATACTGTTGTTATATGTTTATTTTGTTTGTATTTCGTTTGTTGAATGATAGTTATGAAAGTTCAAGTTAAATACTTTTGATTAAAATACCATAGTTATAATACTAGACAAAAGTAACTGAGCGTTCCTATCTTCCTTTCTTAAATAAGTGTACAATAATTAATAAAAAAAGACTGCCGTTTCCGGTCCCAAAATATTCGGGTGGGGATGTTAAAGTGTAAAAATAGGTGGCGCCTCAGATAAAATGCCTCTACCATACTCACAAAACTTCACTCACACGTGTAAATTTACATCCAACATGACGTAATAGTCGATCCCATTAAAAAAAGAGTTTTTAAATTAGTTTATTTATATCTTTCTTTCTTCTTCCGTTCTTTAAAAAAAACCTTTTTTTTTTAAAATGAGAATATTTGGTTCCTTCCTGCCTCGAGAGCAACATTTCACTCGACGAGGACCCGTTTTAAGAGCCCGCACAGATGAAACTCTCATTCAGATCAACGGTTGACCCCCACTCCCCCCTTCACAAACCATAGGCCCTACCTATAGCTTCACAACTTAGAGGAACAAAAGGGTAGTATTACAAACTAGCTGGTGTAAACTTTCTTCGTAGGAAGAATCTATAAAGTAGCTTTGTTATTTTTTTATATTAAATAAACAACGGAGAAAAGTAACCAAATCTTAAAATATGTTTAAATATTAATCATATATTAGTTTAGGTTATGATACTAAACGTGAGAGCAGGGTGACTAATAGACAAAGTCAAAATAGAGATAATTAATCTGAACCTGTTTTAAAATCTGACATTTATTTTGAAGCTTAATCTATAACTTTTTTATCGACATTACTTTGAACTTTTGCCTGATGGTGATTGTAAAAATATAAATAAAAGTGCCACAGTAAATGATAGTTTAAGTGTAGTTATTAAATAAAACCAAAAGTATTCTATCAATTTTTTTTTACCGTACCTACCTCGTTTACCCATTACACTCATTTTACCCTTTTGCACTTTTTAAACCTTAAAATGTCTTTGTATTATTTATAAAAAGAAACTTTTTACCCTTATTGCTCTATATATCCTTTATTCCCCTTTAGCCCACATCGCCCTTTCCAAATCATTTACGCTTTTTACCCCGTTATCCTCTTACTATTTCTTTCTCTTTTTACCACTTTCACATACTTTTAATATTTTCACCTTTTTATTTCTTATACCATTTTCAACCTTTATACATTTTTATATTTTATAATTTAATTTGAACCTTTTTTAAGAAAAATTGTAATTTGATCTTATTGCTATTTTTGACTAGATTTATATTTTACAATTTTACAAATTTTACCATCCATAGTTTCCACCCTATAACTTTTTTTACCCTACTCCCTTATAAATTATATTATAAAGTGTTTACAGTATAAGGGGTGTACGGTATAAAGTGTGTGAGGTATAAAGGATTAGGGTTTAAACGGTAAAAGGTCAAAAGGCCAAAAAGCATAGAAAATATGTATTAGAAATAACACACAACATTTAAAAATTTAATATATATTTATCATGGTGACATGGGAATTATTATTATTATTATTATTATTATTATTATTATTATTATTATTATTATTAATTATTATTATTATTATTATTAGCACCATGTCCTAATACCCGTTCGGGTTATACGCATGATATGAGAAGAAGAGTGTGTTGTAGATACCAAAATCTTCCTGTTTACTCTCAATGACAACCAAACTATAATACAAATTATATAAAATGAAGTGGTGAAGCCTTATTGAGGCATTGTTATTTCATTATTTCTTAGATTTTAAGTTATTTAATTAAACTAATTAATAATTCCAAAACTCTGACTTCGAGTGCATATTAGAAACTAATATTTAAAATTCAGTCCTTTGCGTGCGGTGGATATCAGGCAACAGACATACATACATACATATATATGTATATAATATAAACATATATATGTATATAATATAAACATATATATGTATATAATATAAACATATATATGTATATAATATAAATATATATATGTATATAATATAAACATATAAATGTATATAATATAAACGTATATATGTATATAATATAAACATAGGTGGATTAAATACTCAAAATTTGTTTTATAATACCACCTCAAATATCATTTAGAGGCATCCAACTTTCGGAAAATTCAATAGTAAAGTACTCTTAATAGCTTCAATGTCCATCAAACGTTAGAAAAAACTGTATGGTAAGAGTACCCAAAACAGTTTCCGAAAGAGTTCAATTTTCAAAAAATATTTTGGAGGAATATGACATAAAAATCTTCTCGATGCATCTTATTTAGAACAAATAAATGGTACGGAACTCGGTACGAACTTTCTTACTCTGTTGTCTAAAAATGGAGATATTTACTCAAAGATCATGTTATACGTGAAATGAAATAATATATACTAGCAAACCTAAGCATAAATGGCACTATTCTTATGTAAAACATTTTTTGAGTCCCGGTTCTAAATTTTATAATTATATTTTAAAAGAATGATTAATGTCGTCAAATTATGTTTGGACCCAAAAAAAAAGATAAATATTGGGTCTACAAGGGTCTGCACTTCATAGTAAACTTTTACTGCCGTTTAGGTGACCTGGCGGTCTAGGGGTAAGGTGTCAGACTTCTATGCTGGCGGCTGGGGTTCAATCCTCGGTCCCGGCAAAGATTTATCTGATTACCAAACCCTTCCTTCACCTCTGACAAGACATCTTGTGAATGTGGGGAATGCCAGGTCTCCACCGTGGTTCGGATTCCACGTTAAACTGTAGGTCCTCCATTTTCATCTCACAATCATCCTACCATTACACATTAGCGTAAGTGCGTATAACCCGAACGGGTAGTAAGACGTTGTGCTAATAATAATAATAATAATACTGCCGTTTAAAAATTTCGACATTTTATTAGGTTTTACACATTTTCAGGTCATCATATTGCTATTAAATTCCTCCTATATAAATTTTGAACAATAAAAAATGTTAATATTGACTATTGAGTATAAATTGGAGATAGATTATTGCTGTACAAACATTTCTCCTATTATTTTTTAAAAAAAATAAACTTTTTGAGGTTCTTGCTTACATTTAATTACTCAATGGCATTAGATAATTATTACGTTAAATCATAAGTAATGTCTCTTTACAACTAATACTCACAAATTGTATTAATATATTTGCCAATATCTTAGAAACTGTTGGTTTTATAATAATATATGTCAAATAAAAGTTTTTAATTTTTAATTGCACCACAGTTTTGCCACGATAAGTTATTTTTTATATCAAATAGTTGCGGAGAGACACAAATTTACGCTTCTGTAAAGTACCCTGAAAGTCATTACATGGGAAATGAAAATAGCCAGTTTGTTTATAATCTTAATCAACGCCTATATAGGAATTTTAATCAAAATCGTCAGAGCTGATTTTGAGAAAATTGATTTTTTTTCTCTTTTCGCCCTTTATTAAACTTCTCTTAATTTTAAATTTAAACAGACACACAGTCAGACGACATTGCAAAGACCACTTTTTCGCATTCGGGGGGGTCATGAAACGTCAGGTTTCATCAAAATCTCGAGTTAGATTTTTTCGACGATCACAATATTTATCTACTTGTAAGATAGTGAAAAATAAAAAACCTTAAGAGTATTTTATAAATAGATAGCTTCTAATAAGAAGAAACAATTTCTAAAAATTTTCCAGAAAATACCACTTAGGAACTTTGAAATTCTAGACCTCATTTAACTCTCTTGCCAAAGTTATGGATCTATAGATCAGTGAGTGATGTGAATGAGGGAACGAGTTTCGCAGCGCGTTCCACAAATAGAAAACTGTCGCACAGTAGGGTGAGGGTAAATCCAAAGAGAAAGTCGGCATGAGAGAGAGAGAGAGACACACACACACACTCACAAGAAAGTAAGAAAGACAAACAAACCGAACGTAAAAACGAAAAGGAATTGGATGAGAATTAGACCTTAAAAGGAGAGGAGAGATCCATAGAACTGTGGGAGAAGAAGAGATCGAGTCAGAGGGCAGAGACACAAGTCGTTGCCGGGTAACACGCACAATTCTAACCACCATCACCTTTTTTTTCCCCCACCCCGCTCACCTGCTGAGCGTATTACTGTCATGAAGTGCTTCTTTCCCACGGGGCACTAAAGTCCGCGACCCCTTTTGACCGGACGCTTCTTTTATTTCTCTTTTCTTTCATCACTACCATCCTTTTTTAAAAAATCCTTCCCCCAGCCCCTTAGTATCTCCTCCCAATCTGGTCTGAATGACAAAGTGAGATGGAACGGAATCAGGTAAATGAGACCGAGAGAAAAGCTGAACTTATTACGACACCTGTGAGTAGACACACTTGACCGCTAGAATTGATTAAAAATTCCAAATAAAAATACTTTTAAATTTTAACTACTAAGACGTTACCCTCATTAATAGTTACATGGTTTCTAACCCAATGGTCTGGTGTTAAACTGGATTGTGAGTGTTGGGAATACTTAGATTTCTAATCCCTTTTGAATTAGCTGCCTGTGAAATATAGTTTTACTCTATATTTGCGTTGAATTGGGTAAATAGCCTCTTAAATTCAATTTTATTCCATTCCTCTCCATTAGCGTAACTTGTGTACGTATAGTTAAAGCCATATTATTGTAATACAATTATTTAGACATATTATTTCTGGTACTTATGACACGTTTGAAAATACGTAACAATTAACTTTATAATAGGCCTATCACTTGACATAGTAGAACTCAATATTTGTCTGTGCCTTTGATTATATCGGTGTGTTTGTAGGTAGTAAACATAAAAAGTACTCCTCGGATAAAGACAAAATTGATTTTGCTGTACTCCTTATTTTCATAACAAGATTCAGATATATACCATGACGCTATCTTATCATTGAGGGAGGCAGTGTCGAGAAAGGCTGACTTTTATCGTTGTTACACTTGGGTTTTAAATTTGTAACAATCCTATTTCAGTCCTTCTCATGCTACATAGTGTTAGCAATCACAACTTGTGAATGTGTGGAATATCTGACCTCCACCGTGGTTCGGATCCCACGTTAAATTGCAGGTCCTCCATTTCACCTCACAATCACCCTATCCTTTCATTACACATTAGCGTAAGTGCGTATAACTCGAATGGTTTGTATGACGGGGAGCTAATAATAATAATAATAATAATAATAATAATAATAATAGTATGAGCACACAAACGAGCTATACCGACAGAGTGGCTGCCATCGTTAGCGTTTATATAACCAATATTTTCGGGAAGAGTGTGTCAAATATTCAGCACAACGATCCCTTTAGAAGTTAATATCCACCTCGGTGGCGTAGTTGGCTAACGCGCTAGTCGTGTTGAGCTTGAATGCAGAGGACGGGTAGTTCGAGGTTCGAATATCAGTCAGGTGAGCTGGGGGCGATTTTCCCTAAGGGGTTTTACACTCTCCCTCCACTCAAATGTGGGTTCACTAGCTCTGATTCAACCTTCCCAATTCCTAATCCATTAACGTAATTAGTACTCAAAGCGTATAACCGAACAGTTATTAAAATGCGGTGCTAATTACTAATAATAATAATTTAGCAGTTAATCTCAGTTTTCTAAACTGACTCTGCTACTTCTTTAAACAAGTAGCTCCTCATTTTTCCTAATGAGGCTGAGTTTGACCCCATTCGAGACTCACTGCAAATGGGCATTCTACATAAAAGGAAAGAAAACCCCCACAAAGAATTTGATTTCACATCAAAACCTTGTTAGTGAATCTGTTATTCATACGAGGGATCTATAAACTTTACTTTTTTTTGATAGTACATTAAAATTAAGTACAATGAAAAATAACTAAATCTATAATTATGTATAAATATTAATTCTTTATTGTTTCAAATGGTGTTTCATAAAACAGAGTAGTCTTACTAAAACAAAATATCAAAATACATATTACAATATAAATATGTGTTAAGAACAGAAATTTCGTTTGAAGATTAAGTTAAAACTACTATATACACAATACTTTTTTATATAAGCTCGATTTATAGTGATAATAACTACAACTAAAAGAAGAGTAACAAAGCATAAATAATTGGTTTATAAGACTTAAAATAAATTAAAGTAACATGGAACTTTAACAGTCTACTGGGTAGAAAATGAAATGGTCAATGTTTTTGGCCTAATTCAATCCACTGTTTTAATTATACCTTATTAAATTCTCTAGTTATGACTTTTATAAAGAACATTATCTTAAAACACATCACCATGTCAAATATAATATTTCTAGGATGTTTAGAGGTGTTCGAATAACTCATGCGGACAGTTATATATCAAAACTAACAAATAATGTATGTTCAACAACCAGCTGAACTCTTTATATAGTTTCAAATCCAAAAACCAATATTTCAACAAATCAGTTTTAAGAACAATCTTTTAAAATACACATTTATCTGCCCATAAATTAATTTAAAAATTATAAGAGCGATTATAAAAAAATACGTATAAAAATGTATATATGTATATATACAAAGTTAATAAACCATACAGGAAATAAAATTATCACAGTTTACAATGAGCTTAAGTGTTAAGTGACACTTATAGTTATTTAAGGTTGTTCCGTTACATGTTATTAATTATTTTAAATTTTTGTACTGCCAGAAATGTTTTATTTTATTAGATTAAGAAGATTTTTTTGCAAAGGCCCCCCCTCCCCCCCATCCACCTCTTTCCAGGTAAATAATTTCAAAATAATTATTTAATTCCAAATTTTTGTTATGGCACTTATACCAGCGTGACCAATACCAATCTTCTAACCAAGTAAGAAATATTTTTTTTTATTACCACGTTCAAATACTTATTCGGGCTGTACGTATATTAGGTAATAATCAAGATATTGAACTAGGGATTAGTACGGTTGAATTTATAGGAAATGTATCGGCATTTGTGTGGATGTAGAGTAGAAAACCATTTAGAAAAAAAAATCCTTATTACACCCGGCTACTATTTTATCTCCAAAATTTATGTCATGGGCATAATCGTATTTTGCGAGAGTGACGCCTCAAACAATGTGGCCACCAAAACTGATTCATTATGAAGTCATTTTTACATAAGTTTAAGAAATTCATAAATCCACCATTTCACCAAACTCCTCTTATAGATCTCAAAAAAATATAGGATGTTTTATGGTATTTGGAGTAATCCCATTACATTTTTGGGTTTTTTTAATTTTCTGTTTCCTAAATGTACAGGTTTGAGCCAAAAAAACAACAACAGAAAACATTTTATTTTTATATCTTAGTATATTTAAGCCTTCTAGGTATCTTGGTTTCGTAGTTATAGCACCTACACACATATCCACAAATGCACAAATACACATATATACAAACAAACTAATACACATCTAGTATTATTTATATGATGTTTTATTATTGGTTTCCATTGTCAGATTTCCCATAGTTAGTGAGTTAGAGTTCTGAACAGGAAAATAATAAGTGTTCTATAGCCACCATATTCTCTCAAAATGTCCTTTAAAATTTATAGAATCCAAATCCAAATATCACATTTAGAAAAAGTGTAAAAAGAATAAATGTTTTGCAGCTATTTCGAAATAAAATAGTTGAAGTTGTTTGTAACTAACCTATACTATCTTAACCTGACGTCCAAATTATCTACATGTGAAACATTAGCAGATCAATTAATACATTGGCTTGCGGGTGATTTAGAAACAACGGCAGACCTCTCATTTATTAATAGTTATAAGGGTAAAATATGAAAATAAAACTAGTTTCCCTCAGTATAATAGTGTCACAAAGTTCAATATTTTCATAGTTCTGCGTTTGGAATTCGTCCGCATATGCATTTACTTAGTTTAATACTCCAGTCTCACCTGTATGCTTAAAAAATAAGGCTGCTCAAAGAAAATGGCTATTGCCAAATATTAACTTTTGTTGTTTCTTGGTAATTTAGCTTCCTGAATAGGTTGTAACAGTGGCTGATCATCAATACTAACTATTGATTTATAAAAATGAATCTAAGTTGCACACCTACATATTTTCCTAACTATTTATTTAAAGTTTAAAATCGCTGGTTAATTGAGTTTAAGGATGCATTTCCCAGTTTACACGTGGTCTAAGACATTAAACTCGACATATTTGATTTATGAAAATACACCCAAGGTGCAGGCAGACCTTGGAATTTCAAGAAATAGACTTTAAATGTACTAATTTTCTATATTTAGGGAATTTTACTACACGTACCGGCGGTGACAGGGTTTAAGGCATCAAAATCTCCGTATTGTCATCTCCACTTTAATAATATATATTTATATAATATACAATATTTATTATATGTATAATATATAGATTTTATTATATATATAATATATAAATTTTATTATATATATCGGTGACCTTGCGGTCTGGTGGTAAGTTGTCAGACTTCTATGCTGGCGGCCGGGGTTCGATCCTCGGTCCCGGCACAGATTTATCTGATTACCAAACCCTTCCTTCACC
>CABFOV010008025.1:0-25400 GCA_902141375.1 Timema poppense
CCAAAGAGTAATTACAGAACACATTTCAATAGTAAATCCAAAGAGTAATTACAGAACACATTTCAATAGTAAATCCAAAGAGAAATAATATTTTAGTTTAATTGTTTGTTTTGAACTCACAAATGATGATAAAGGTCCATCACCTTAGCACAGTCGTTAGAATGTCTGCCTACTGATCTAAAGGTCCCGGGTTCAATTCTCAGCATGGCCGAAAATGTATAATTAATGATATGTGGGTTTACCCTCTCACGTTGATAAACTGTCAGTCGGGGACTGGATGTTGTGCCTGTCCTGGTCTTAAGTTAGATTATAAGGCATATGAAGCTACGACAGGCCTGGCAAGCCGATAGAAGGAAATATATGGCTTGAATAAAAAACTGACCCACGCGGGAAACTGTATTGGATGTGAAATGTACAGATCCTCGTCCTCGTACTTACATACTCGCTTAAAACTAGAAGACTACTGAATAGATATGAATGCAGTATATTTTATAAAATAATCACTTTTTCTGTAAAGGTTATAACTTATACAAGCTATTTAAAACTATCTGTGTATTCAAGAGTCTGAGCAGTGACGTTAAAGGCAACACAAGTGTGTCATGTGCACTGTGGAGTGGACATAGCAGGACTGCCACTAGTGCGGCTACTGTCGTGACTTCAGGATAACACTAGACCCGACGATAGAGATTGAAAGTGACGTTAAAGGCAACACAAGTGTACTCATGTGCACTGTGGAGTGGACATAGCAGGACTGCCACAAGTGCGGCTACTGTCGTGACTTCAGGATAACACTAGACCCGACGATAGAGATTGAAAGATTCCCCACACGGACTTTTGAATCGACCAGCTCAATGCATCTCAAATGATTATATACAATTTTAGTTATAGTTCTATTATTTATAATTAATTGTTCAAGTAATTGTTAAAAATTATCTTATGGCTAACTTATGGTGACTATATCATATATATTATATGTTAAGAAAACTCTTTCCTCTCTAATTCAAAAACGAACCATAGATTTTAAAATAAATGATATTTTAAAGTATTCTTTCTTTAACTTCAGTATTGTCACACGTTGCTTAAAGCAGCAACAAAGAAAAGATTTAAGAAAATTTACATCGTTTATTAAATATTTGTAATAATTCTAGATTAAATTACAGCGCAAAGATAAAGTCGTACTAATCTGTTTATTAATATGACCATTTATTTTTATAATAAGTCTTACCTCCCATCCAGAGTATCGACATTCAGTTTCTCAGTGGAGGCGCTAGCTGACATTGAGTACGCATTCCAAGTATTCAAAATTTGACTTGTATTCCATGTTCCGGGGACCCACGCGAGTATGAAAAGTGATGTAAATTCCGAGGGTGGTCGACAACCCATGGGGGAGGGGGTGAATAGCACGCTTGGGATGGAATTTTGTTTCCACTATAACTTCCGGCTCATTTATCCTATCAAGATAAAACAAATTATAATGGTTTCTATTACGTAGAGTGTTAACGTTGGTAACTTAAGTTAACCTGTATTTTACTAATACCAACACTTAAACAATGAAGGGGCCTTAATCTATATAAGAATAATGTGTTATCCAAATAAGTATTGTTTCATGACTAATCAAATTAAAATTCAATACACAAAATAAATTTGCTTATGTTTTTAAAATTAGTTAAATGTTAAATATTTGTTTATTTTTTCCAAATAATATCCTAATACCTCTTTGGTGAAATCCGGGTGCATTTCCTCTAAATGCTACCTTATCCTCCTCATGATTGTAATGAGCAGTGGATAGTAAGATGAGGGTAGCAATATTCTATCCCTTTAAACTGTGCAAAGGACTATGCCCGGTTTCTTTGCCTTCCAACACAACCGCCCTTCGCTCGAGTTGTGTTTATACCTGCCCACCAACACATTTTTTGTGCTCATTAAAGTTTGTTCTTTTTTTATTAATTTTTTATTTCTTCCTACTATTCTTCAACCCTTTATTTTAAGGTGGGGTAGGGCTCTGTTGTCGATAGAGGTAGAGTTGTTTAGTCGGTGAAGGTCATGAGTCCTGGAGCTATCATTTCACCCCTCTGGGATATAAAACAGTGCTGCCTGCTACCAACCTACAAATCATTACAACTTCTTTCTGCAATTAATTTGTCTTTATAAGGTTTTTATATATTTGTATTTCGGTTACAATATCCTTGTGAAGTGTTTTGTGTAGTACGGATTGCACGCCTGACCCTCATTCAGAAGTATAGAGCTAGATTCCAATCGAATGCAAGAAAACATATTCTGTACATCTATTTTCAGCTTACACTCAATCTTAATCCATTTCCCACTCCAATAATGAGCCTATTCAGGTTAAAAATCAATAACATTATTTTGTGAGCTAGCAGTGGTCTTACCACAAACACACAGACGCCTCTATACAAACTCTAGGATTATCCAGCAGATAAATAAGCCTGTAACTGATCATTTAACGCGAGGGAGAAGGTAGACTATAGCGTACTGATATACGAGTATAAAAACAAAATATTGTCAGTGTGTTTGTCTGTTTCTCAATCACGCCGATTGTGTTGAAATTTCACATGGATATTGGTTGAACGTCCGTGTAACACATAATATAGTTTTCTATTAAAAGCCAATAAAATTTATATTTTTTAATAATATTCTGTCTTAATCCACTTGATCAATCGTTATATATTCTCCTATTTATTTCTTAATTTATCCCAAAATCAACTGCAATCTAAAGAGTAATTACAGAATACATTTAAATCTTAAATCATTATTATTATTAACACCACGTCTTACTACCCGTTCGGGTTGTACGCACTTACGCTAATGTGTAATGGTAGGGTGATTGTGAGATGAAATGGAGGGCCTACAGCTTAACGTGGAATCCGAACCACGGTGGAGGCCTGGCATTCCTCACATTCACAAGATGTCTTGTCAGAGGGGAAGGAAGGGTTTGGTAATCAGATAAATCTGTGCCGGGACCGAGGATTAAACCCCGGACCCCCAACATGACCCCCCGAACCTTAAATGTGGTTTTCGCAATGCCGTCTGTCTGTCCATCTGTATGTCTGTACCTCGGGCTAGAGCCTAAAATATTTTACCGATTGGGCTAAAATTTGGTATATAGAGTTTTCATAGGTTTACCCCGAGGAATTTTTGGAAATGGATATCCAACCCTAAAATTAAGGGTAGTTTCCTTAAGGGTGGAAAGAGAAAAAAAAATCGATTTTATCAAAATAGGCTTTAACGATTTTGATTAAATTTCATTTATAGGCTTTGATCAAAATTATACATATAAATGGCTACTCTCAACTTTTCGTTCGGTCTGATGCATAAATTCTAATTTTTAATCTTATCCCCGTAAGTCTTTGGGATCTGAAACTACTTATCATTGCATTCAAGTGGATCTCTTTATAATAAACATCTTTTACTTGAAATATATTTGTACAAAACCAAACGTTTTCAAGCTATACACAAATATATTTATTTTTAACTTTGCCAACAATTTAAGGTAAAGTATTACAACCGTCAAAAAAATCTAGTCTGACATGTTGATGGATGTCGACATTTCCCCTGAACCCTAAAAAGTAATTTTTGCAACGCCGTCTGTTTAACCCTAAGATTAGTAGCAGTTTACTAGTGGATGAAAAGAAGAAAATTCCATTTTCTCAAAATCGGCTTTAACGATTCTCTCTTTCTCATTTTAGCCTCAATACTCAATAATTACCTATTTAATTGGTCAAAATTTATGAGAGAGAAATTTAATACCAATGCGACAACCATAAGAGGTTTATACCCTAGTAAAATGACAAAAAAAATTAACCAGAATTCAAAATTTTAATGCTAAATTTTGACCCTCGAAGACCTGATATCGATATTTTTTATTAGTCCAAATATACAGATGAAGAGGTTAGTTCTTTAAAAATAAAATTTAAAAATTTAAAACCATGAATCAAAAGATGTTTTACGTTGATCCAGCGCAATTTGTTCTCGGGCTCGCTAGTGTATATTATATTACGAATTTTAAGTATATTTCTCCATTTCTAAACAATAGAGTGAGAAAGCTCGTTCGGAGCTCCGTGCCATTTCTTTGTATTCAAATTAGTAGATAAATCATGTTGGTTTATCAAATAAAACTTACGTATAGGAAACGGTCAACATGTGTACTATATTTGTTTCTATATTCACCTTGTTGGTGACCTGGCGGTCTAGGGGTAAGGTATCAGACTTCTGTGCTGGCGGCCGGGGTTCAATCCTCGGTCCCGGCACATACTTATCTGATTACCAAACCCTTCCTTCACCTCTGACAAGCCATCTTGTGAATGTGGGAAATTCCAGGACTCCACCGTGGTTCGGATTCCACGTTAAACTGTAGGTCATCCATTTCATCTCACAATCACCCTACCATTACACATTAGCGTAAGTGCGTATAGCCCGAACGGGTAGTAAGACGCGGTGCTAATAATAATAATATATTCACCTTGATAGCCATTCACACTAATATAAGTTTTCCACCATCAAAAGGCAGCTTAGACACCGGAGTAGACAAGGAAATAATCTAATAGAATCTTACATACATTTGTGTGATAGCAATGTAACTTCCTGAAATCTGACTCTTTGCCTTCTCGCCATAGAAAACCTAGGATTGGGAAATACATGTTCTTGGGAGCTTGACACATTCAACCGCTCGACCATTACTTTAGTTCACCCTAAAATCAAGAGAAAACAGGCTTTTACTTGGCACACATGTCCTGTATGTGCCTGAGGAAATATTAGGGTGTACATATCAGATTTAACGTCTATACCACTACATTGTATTGTGAGTTTTATGTCTTAGGTCCCTTGATGAGATAGATTTGTGAATAACTCTACACCAGAAAATATATAGAGAGAATGACTTATCATGTACTCAGGGAATCAGGCACTTTTTAAACTTTATTATATTTCTAGCCTTACAGCTACAGGGCTGCCACCAGTCTGGAAAACCTGGAAAACAAGGTGATATCAGAGAATTTTTCAAATTTTCTAAAAATGACTGGAATTTCAAAATATAATATGTCAAATTTTTGAAAGTATTAAAATATTTTTACATTAATGTTTTTCTGCTTATTAATTAACTAAAATTGTGATCGTAATTTGTGAACTTCACAGTGAAGGCATTACGTAGTCCAAGAACATGTGTGCATGTGTAAACATGAGCGCATGCGCAGTGGTCGCCACTCTAGTTGCGAGAAAACGTCTGCACAGCCTTCAATATGATACATAACACGCATGTGGGTATATGATCTTTTGTATTCTTAGTTACAAAATGGTGACAAAACGGGGCTTTAGCATTATTTTCTTCATCATTTGTAACTTGATTTTTTTTAAATGTTTGAATTAATTACTATGTTACGGCATTATAGCAAAATGGTTTATATAACACATCAAAAGCATTGCAAAGTTCCTTTTTCAGTTAATGACCTTCTGCGCATGCTCAAATACAGATTTATTTAAGTGTTTCCCAATTCTAAAATTGTATGCGTGATGTATTTGTTTTTTAAAGTCCAAAGCGTTGCCTCTCAACCCACCACTATTTACAACTATAAATAAAATGTTTCGTGTGAATGTGCGGAAAGCAGTGCAGCCATACTCCAAAAACAATCTTCAAATAAATTAGTAGAAAATAAATTTATTTGTTCATGATGGGCCCAGGCCCTAACGCTTTTTATCTTTAATAAACGTGGCTATCGTTAATTATGAAGTTGGGGAAAGACTACTTGCATTGCATGTAATGACAGAAAGGTTGAAGTTTGAATCCGGTTAGGTGCACTTGGGATGGTTTACGTATTCTCTATCCACGAAAATGTGTGTGCATCTATTCTAAGCTACCTTCTCATTCCGGCCACATTATATTGAGTTGTTGGATCTATTATATTTTAGTCTGGAAAACCTGGAAATGTCAGGGAATTTCAACGTTAAAAATTAGTGGCATCCTTGAACTAGGATTGCGTGACTACTGTCACCGGTATCTCCAGAACCAAGAAGAATGGCAAGCTGGAGCTGGGAAAATGCCTGCGTAGTCAAAGTAACATAAAGGTGTGCTTGTTTCCCTTATTTGTTATTTTCTTCTACTATTAAATAAATTACTAAAATCTGGGTTTATTTGACTCTGAAGTAGTGAACATCCGGTTACAACGAACCTAATTACTTTGTTCCGATACATATAAATGTCAATATCTGATTATTGTGCTGCCACTTCCTTTTGCCGACAAGACACGGGGGAGTGTGGTAATGGGCCCTAATCAGAACTACTTCCTCTTGCTGACAAGGGACAGAGGAGTGTGGTAATGGGCCCTAATCAGAACTACTTTCGGCGCGCTAGTTTAGCTACTGGATGTGACTGTCAATGCAGGGGATGAAATGTCAATCAAGGAACTGCTTCCGGCACACTAGTTTAGCTACTGGATGTGACTGTCAATGCAGGGGATGAAATGTCAATCAAGGAACTACTTCCGGCGCGCTAGTTTAGCTTCTGGATGGGACTGTCAATGCAGGAGATGAAATGTCAATCAAGGAACTGCTTTCGGCGCGCTAGTTTAGCTACTGGATGGGACTGTCAATGCAGGAGATGAAATGTCAATCAAGGAACTACTTCCGGCACGCTAGTTTAGCTACTGGATGGGACTGTCAATGCAGGAGATGAAATGTCAATCAAGGAACTGCTTCAATTCGTAAAGGACCATTATTTGGAGATTAAAGATCTTTGTGCATTGATGCCTTGATGACTTAAACACCGTGACCACCAGTGCGTGTAACTACAAGCCCAAGAAATAAAAGTGGATCTTTCCAGATCTTCTTAATGAGCACCCCAAGGTGTGCATCTCGGACGTAAAGCCAAACATTGCGAGACCACCGGGAAGTGCAACCCAGTTAACCAAGAACGTGTCAGGTTTCAATGAGGAGTCAGGGAGATCTTGAGTGTGTGAACCTAGGACTATTTCTATTACACAACACTGAGCCTGACACACTAGACGTCGTGACTGTGCAATAACAGTGTAGGTAACTGACAGCTAACTAGAGCTACCAGATCTACTCTCATGTATTTATTCGCCAAGCCATATGATCTGCAAGACCAACTTTCGCAGCAAACAATTTGTTTGTAACTGAACCATGTTTTCCTTTGAAACGTTTAACATCTTCTGCTAGTCGGGAGCTATCAACACTCTTATGGCGAGTGGACTCTACCTGTTCAGGTATCTAAAGAACCAACAAATATTGAAATAAGATACTTGGTATCAACCCACTTTCTTTGAGAAACCTTAGTTTTTGCCATACACATATTGTGAGCCTGGAGTATTAAACTGCGTGGTTGTTGGTGTGAAAAACTTTGTGTAATTATTTAGGGAAAATGCTTATTGTATTTTTTATCGGATCAACTTTTAAGGGTTCCTGGATATAATTATATCAGACATTACAGCCATCTTGAAAACAATTGTGCCTGTCCAGAGATCTAACTCACCCACCTCGGGGGCGTGGTTAGCTAACGTGCTAGTTTCGTATTGAGATATATTCCCGAGGACGGAGAAATAGAGGTTCGAATCTCGGTTGAGTGAACTGGAGTGGTTTTTCCTAAACGGTTTTCCACTCTCCCTCCACGAAAACACAGGTTCACTTCCTCTAAATTCAATCTTCCCAATTCCTAACCAATTAGTGTAATTAGTACTTAAGTTTATAACCCGAATGGGTAGTAAGACGCGGTGCTAAATAAAATAGGCTCCAACTCATAAAGTATGGTAAGCCTGAGAATGGGAACCAATAATCACACATATACATAATAAGGAATGTGTGTTTGTTTGTTTGTCTGTATGTCTGTAAGTGGATGGTCTAGGACAGCTGGGCGCTGGTAAGACTGGGTGCCAGTGTAAAAACGTAATAATTGGTTATTACTAAATATTCATTTTTGGAGTTGTTTAAAAAAAGTTAATATCAGAGGAAACTAAATTTGTGTATATTTATAAAGTTAGACTACTTGATATTACCCACCTCGGTGGCGCAGTTGGCTAACGCGCTAGTCGTGTTGAGCTCGACCGCCGAGGACGGGGAGATCGAGGTTTGAATCTCGGTCGGGTGAACTGAGGGTGGTTTTCCCTAAATGGTTTTCCACCCTCCCTCCACGCAAATGCGGGCTCACTTCCCCTAATTCAACCTTCCCAATTCCCAATCCATTAGCGTAATTAGTACTTAAATCGTATAACCCGAACGGGTAGTAAGACGTGGTGCTAAATATTATTATTATTATCATTATTATTATTATTATTAATTACTTGATATTATAGAATTTTGAAACTATTTTTATAACACAAAAAACCATGAAAAATAAAAATTTCGCGTAAAATAAACCACGTAAAGCTGAAACAACCTAACCTAACTGGCACCTATTTGTTTGTTTTCATATTTTACAATTAAAACATTTTAAAAAATGGCATCTAGTCTTTGCAGTGCCCAGTTCGCAAGCGCCCAGTTGTCCGGATCCGGTGTGTGGGCGCTATAACTTAAACACCAAGATAAATACAAATCTTGAATCATACTTATATAATTATATAAAAATGTAATGTTATCTCTTTGTTGCTCAATCTCAGCCAGAACACTGTATACTTCAGTAGACATGAACAATTAAATTGCCATGAACGTAGAGGGATTATTACAAATACCCCAATGAATCTTAAATATTTGAAATTTCCTATTGGAGGTTGGTCAAATGGGTGAGCTCATAATATCCAAAACTTTGTAAAAAAAACTTTTCACTGTGGTATGAGTCAGGGATAATAGCTACCCCAAAGAATCTCAAGGACGTGATTTTAAAGTGTGGATTATATATTTTAATTAATTACAATAATTAAATAAAAACTTGTCTCACGGGTAACTGTGGATACTTTGTTTAGTGTTGAGTATGTTAAAACATAGCTCATGTATGTAGCTGTGTGCTGTTAGTAAAACAATGAATGTAATGTACGTAACTTGAGAAAAACATACGACTGCACGTAGCGTGTCAGTTAACTTGGGTAAGCACGTAGCATATCAATAAAATGGTGAAACTACGTCATATCAATAAAAACACGTTACATATCAATAAAATGGTGAAACTACGTCATATCAATTAAATGGTGAAAGCATGTACCATATCAATAAAATGGTGAAGGCACGTAATGTATCAACAAAATGGTGAAACTACGTCATATATCAATTAAATGGTGAAAGCATGTGATATATCAATAAAACGGTAAAAGCATGTAACCTATAAATAATCTTGTGAAATGACATTGACTTCTGTTCAAAATAGAAAATAAAATGATAACTTTGACAGTTTTAAAAGATGGCTATAGGCTAAATAGCAACATACATATAGAATATGAAAACTAACTCAAATAATTATAAAATTCAAACAGGACACAGGAGTAGAGCCGGGTCTCGAGGAGTTGACGGTCCGAGGTTTGATTCCTTGGCTCGGGTTGTCATTTTTCACTTTGTTGAATTTTTTTAATTCCAGTATAATGATTAATCGCGTGAACAGCCATTGCGTGTGGTACACACATGACATACCTTACTAAAGGTACTGGGTGGCAGGTATAACGGCGAAACCAGTAGGGACACTTTTTTATGATTAACTAGAATGTTCAATTCTTGAATTTAAAGAATCATTTACATTCAGAAAGTTTCAACATTTTCATTTTTTAAATTGCTTTATACGTTACTAAATGCTATTTTTGAGTTGAAATATTAAAAACTAAAACGAGTTGAAACGTTTTCATTTCAATTTGTAATTGCCAATACTGGTGCTGCCACCAAGCGGAACTATAGGCCACTGCGTTGTGCTCCCCAGTTCTAAATTGATACTAGTGACATCTAGCCGCAGAGTTGTGAACTATATTACGTTGTGGATCAGCAGTAAAGAGTTATATGTTTTACATTGTGATAGTATATTTCACTGGTCAATGGATTTATTATCTCAATTAAAAACAAAACAAAGAAACTAACACATATCATTTATTATTTTACTCGTTTCATTTATAACTTTATTATTTAAATTTGATACGTAGTTATTTTTATGATTCAAACTTATATTTAAAAATAAAATTTTGTTTATTTTGTAATAATGTTAGGTAAACATAAAATATGGGTGGTTTTAAGCATATTATTATCGTATTTAGGGTGCTAATAAATAATCCTGACATGTTTTATTACTGAAGTACCACAAATTATGACACTTGAACTAACAGTAAAAATAGTATTATGACACAAACACACAAGATGTTTCATATTGTATATTATAGCTTCAAAAAAAAAAAATCAAAAAAAAGTTTTTAGCAAACTACCCTTAAAATAAGTTTTAATCATAAAAACAAATACATCACCTTATTAATCCCAATAATAAATTGTTGTCAATATAATTTTATTCAAATTGCTCAAATATATCAAGAAAAATTAAAATTTTCAAAATTAAATGGTTTGTAAACAAACATAAAATTATTTGTCATTTGTAAAAGTAAAAACATATTATGATTAATCATGAAAAACTATCCCCAGATTCCCATTTGAATTCAATCTTCAAGGTCAGTTTGCAAAACATAAATTTTCTATAATTTATTATAAGTAAACTACCCTTAAATTAATTTATTTTAAATAAATAAATATTATTGATATGTAAAATATTCCCCCGATATCAGTTTTGAACCAAATCACTAAATCTATTTAAATATTCGTATTAAAATTAATAATCAACAATAATATACGGGTAAATGGGTTTTCACCCCAAAAACAAGTAAAGAGTATTATTTTCTATGTCAAACACTACCAAGATACCTGTTAGAGTAATTTGTAAAATATTTCAAGATACCTGTTAGAGTCATTTGTAAAATATTTCAAGATTTATGAAATAGTCCTCAGTAAACTATCCATCAATGCAGGGCTAGGCCAGAAAATAAATGTGCTATAGCCTTATTTTATCTAAATATCAAGTTTGAACAAAATGTATCAAACCGCTTAGTATCCGTGGCCTGGGACAGTTGACAGACGGACAGACATGGAGACAGACAGAATTATAACATATTTTTTTGGGGGGTTCGTGTTCACCAAACCCGTAAAAACTTGTCATAATTTCGAAATATATTTTTCTCACGATCACAATACTTTCTCTTGGTATTAGAAAGTAAAAACAGCCTACCCAGGTGGACACGTAAGATAATGAATTGGTCTCGTCTGAATTGCAATGCTCGTGGGAATGGGTCGTAGCTCGAATCCCGACCGGATTTACTGAGGGAAGTTCTTTCCTAAATGGTTTTCCAAACTCTCTCCAAACAAATGCAGCTATATTTCCCTAAAATTTAAAACAAGTAATTCGGGTAGTGCAACAAGTACGACTGAAGGAGTGGTCACACAGTTTCTAACTTGTCACCTCTATACAACCGGTTATTCGAACAGTCAGTTATGAACTTCAAAATGTATTTAAATGCTTTAATCCACTCTAATGGCCCAAAAATACCCAAATTTGTCATTTAATATCAATTTGGGATGGCCCCCAAAAAGTTTATAGTTAAAAATACTCTTTTGAATAAGTAATAACAATGTATCTATTAATTAATTCAAAAGTTTAACTCATAAACAACGTAGAATGCTATTGAGGCACGAGTTCGCTTATTTTCCAAGCCAACCAGTATTTAAGTTTACAAAACATGGCGATGTATCATTTCTGTCCAAAACTATTTCCGATATAATTTACGATCATTAACTGAACAAATATAAATTACGTACAGTAAAGTTAAGCCATTCGTATTTTCTCTCCTAGAGCCATTTCATTTTGAAATTGTTTGAGGATCGTTTTGAAGTGCTTACACACGTCAACTTCCTCGAGTTTAATACCAATAAACAACATTCTCCAAGGTGAACAGAAGGCAGCCACATATCCGTTCAGACATTAAAATACCCCGTGTCAAATAAAACTGTATGGAAAGAACCTTAAGCTCTTTCTTTATTGCCAGTGGTCAGGCTCCATTTTGATGTTCTAATGTTCCCCGGGAAAATATGATCGTTTATGTTGTCAAGCGGAGGGATAAAGGAAAGTCTATATGGGTCATATGTTGTGTATCCTTCATGTTTATGTGCTCATTCCAGTGTAGTTAGTTGGGTTCACATCTGAATGAGTGCCCCCCTGTCCCCCTCCCATTAGTCGACAACTAGGCACGTCATCAGCAGGGGGAGGGGGGCGGGTTCTAGCTTGCTCCCACGTTACACGTGTGTAGTCAACCTTTTGTTCAGTTATGACAACACATTGGATCAATATCTCCTTTGATAGTTTCAATTAACTTTCATACATCAGCTACAAGGCCTATAACAGGCCACAGCTGAAACATATATAATAATACCACCAACAATAATTAAATATTCAAACATGTAAATGTAGACTAAAACACTTACAGCACGACTAATACATCAATTACATGAACATTATTTATGTGACATCCATTAGAGAAGAATGGTGTAGGTCTCAATATTTTTAAGTTGAACATTTCATTAAATAACATAATAATAGGCGAGATCCTTAGTGAACTCTGTAGTTTCGACTCTTATTTTGTGATAGAAATAACTTTAGGCAGGTCTAGAGTTTACACCCCTGTTACCACGGCAAAGAGAAATGGCCCGAGAAGGGAATTATGGGAGCTAGGACAGAATTGATCATAGTTCGCGACAGCAAATATACGTTTAGCAAGTTCCAACTTGAGAGGATCAGTTAATGGATGGAATTCCAAGCCACGTGGTATAGGTTTGAAATACACTCAACTTTAATAATGGGAGCTAATCAATATAGGTACGAGTAATTTCATTGAGTGAGAGTCAGCGTGAGAGTGACGGAGAGGTCAGCCTGGCCTTGAGAACTTGAGGTACGACATGCTCTTCTTCAGTCATGATACTAGACCTATTGTTCACAAAGTCATGATAGTTAAAGATAGTTTCTTTTTTAAATAATATTATATTATTGATTAATTTTGTTTTGAATAAATATCGGTGGAAATTATTTAACGTGTAGTAAATATATTGATTGTAGATAACTGCTGTTTATAAACATGTGTTAAATATTACACATGGGAACAATTTACCTGTCCAGGTGAAATGTTTATTCATATATTTCCTTGTCCAGGTGAAATGTTTATTTATTTATTCTTTTATTTTCATTTAATAAACATTATTTTGTGTCATCATTATAACATATGTTTGTATTTATATACTTTTTTAATATCGTGTAACATTTTAGATTTTCATTTTTAATTTGTGTACGGTTTTTGTGTGTTTAAACTGAAGATATTTTAGGGTATTTCAATTCAGTATTTATTCTGAATAATATTATGAGTGACTTTCAACATTTAGGACCGTTGTATGAGGCCTAAATTAATGAGAAACCTCAAGATTTCAAGACTTGGCTCAGCGAGGATTCAGAACTATCTGAAGACCCTGATAAGTATCGTCATCTATCAGAGCCAAATCCAGCACCAGAACGTGTTCATTCTCTAGAACGAGTGAATTTAATGTCTGTCCAAAGGAAATGACCGCTAGACTCTGGCTAGATGCGCGCGTGACCTGCATTGTTCCTATTTCCCTGGAACACACGTTACAATCGGGTGTCAGTGCTCTGGCCAAGGTCAAGTTAAAGATGAACTTGCACAGTGAATGAATGAGTGAGTGAATAAAATATGTTAGTTTGGATTATAAAATATTATTATGTTATATATAATTTGTTTGAAAAGGTCAGAATAATAAATTATGTTAAAGACAATCCAACCCAATAATATTTATTATAATAATTATTATAATTCGAAAATCTTTTGTTAGATTTAAAATAAAATAATAACTTTCCTTGTTGTAGTAGATGTTTTTGCTATTGTATTTGTACATAAAAAAACGTTCATGGTCTAATAAATAAAATATTTCAATGATCTTAGTGAAAATAAAGTATAAATAACATAAAATAATATAATGAATAGAAAATAAAATGAAAAAACATGACAATCTAAATTAAAACTACCCGGTTATATTGGCGAGATCACCCTCGACCAATGACGGGTCACAGGGGATCTCAACCAGTCCTGGGATAAACAAATAGATATCTTTGTTTAAAAATCTATTTTCTAAGTTTAGCCTATATTTATACAATAGTGTTAACATATTTATTGTAAAAATGTGCCTTTACTTTATATGACATATACTAAATTTATTTCACGAAACAATGAAACATAAGTACAGTGTTCTTGTAGTTTATAAATGCAAGATAAAAATTTTACAGTACAATATATAATTAAATAGTCACATAACATTAATTTAAATATTTCATTTTTACTTTAAATTGATAGCGATAGTTCCAAGAACAACACTCTCTCGAGCAGATACACAGTGGGTGAAAACTATTAACAAAAAATAATGTAATATTCAATAGTAGGCCTACGCTCCATTCAGGGTGCAGATAATGTACAGCGCCTTGCAGTACACACAGTTAGGCTTTCTGTTACTCATTAGTGAAGGAGGGCTTGCCTAGCATGCCATCATACAGGCTACATAACTCTCCACTTAGGGGGTTACGGCAACCCTTCATACAGGTGTGTGTAGAGGACTGTATAGCTCACAGTATAGTGACCACACTACTGTGTATTGGCCATCATACGTGCAACCCTTCATACAGGTGTGTTTAGTACTGTATAGCTCACAGTATATTGGCCATCATACGTGCAACCCTTCATACAGGTGTGTTTAGTACTGTATAGCTCACAGTATATTGGCCATCATAGTGCAACCTTTCATACAGGTGTGTTTAGTACTGTATAGCTCACAGTATATTGGCCATCATATGTGCAACCCTTCATACAGGTGTGTTTAGAGGACTGTATAGCTCACAGTATGGTGACCACACTACTGTGTATTGGCCATCATAAGCAACCTTTCATACAGGTGTGTTTAGTACTGTATATCTCACAGTATAGTGATCATCATACGTGCAACCCTTCATACAGGTGTGTTTAGAGGACTGTATAGCTCACAGTATAGTGACCACACTACTGTGTATTGGCCATCATAGGCAACCTTTCATACATGCTACATTACTAGGTTAAAGACTCTTTCCAGAGATCACGTAGATAAATGTAAAGATTGAAATATGTTAAAATTATCTTTATTAACATTTTTAAGTTTCCTTAACTACGTGTTTATGTGACCAGTTTTAAATGTTGTGCTTTGTTTTGTGTAGAGCTATCTGCACTCCTGTCCACGTGATGTAAGACGTCAAACTCGTCATAAAATATGTAAAAGTATAAGAAACATAGTTGGGCCATCTCTTTACCTTCAATATTAACGTTAAGTTAGACCTTTATAGGTATATGTGTTTTAAACTTCCCCCACGCAGTCTATGCTGTCAGTCTCACAATATACAATTTATGCATAAAAGTACAAATAAATGCCTGATTTGCATTTATGCCAGCATCACTAAGTAATTATACCTTATTTCAGACAATTATATACCTTGATTTTGTAATTACATGCAATTTTGATACACGGTTTAAGACGTCAGACTCGCAATATGTTAAAAATTGGTAGCCAATGTTAGCGTAAGTAAGTAGGATCATGCCAAGTTTCTGTATTATATATGTATTGGCTTATTTATTTAATCTAGTCAGTGGTTACGATGTTCATTTGTCAGTATTTTATTGAGTTATTGGTTTTAGCGGCACCAAAACCAGTGATCAAACGGTCTAGGACATCACACTTCCATTTTATGCTATAAAAATTACGCCCAAAGTGTTACATTTTTAAGTTTCACAAAGTAAAAATAAAAGTGTTAGCTTTCGATGTTTCTTAGTTTTGAAGTTCTGGTATATGTAGTCACATAAATACACATAAATATATTTTTTTTAATGATTATTGTTAAACATTTTGACCCAATTATAGATTCAGTTGATATTTCCAGGCATATATTTTGTTTTCAAAATATTGTCTTCATTTTTGGAGTATTCTACGTAATTCAATGTTGAGAGATTTAATATGACCTTAATTTGGTTCATTGTTTCCAAGTTAAGACACCAGAACTAGGAGCTACAATAGCACCAACATAAGTAGGTTGATAAAGCGAGTTTTCCTTCTGTTTGGTTGGTATCACCGGACATTTGAAAATATCTATTTACCCTTTAACGCAGACTAAACGTATTATTTTAATATCACAGAGATAAATTAACATCTATGATCGCAACTGAATACCAAGTTTAAAACCAAGAAAATCTAGAATTATTTAGTTTGATGGAATGTAAGCTATCCCTTGAACAATAAATTAAATGAAAAAAACCCATGAAAGTCACCATTGGATCTGTTTGCTCCAAGTTTGGTCGAAAATTTCCTCCTAATCTACAAGTTATGGCGGCGTAACGCACCTTAATGAACCTTCGCAGTAGTAACTTTTCTAAACAATAGGAACTAAACACACATCATAAGATAAAAATATGTTTATTGTTTTATAAAACCTGTCACAGTTTTGACTATATATTTGAAAACTCCTATAGATTTATTCAAGAAAACACATTACACCCATTTACACAAATTTGCTTCCATACGTTACCGATGCACAAACATCTTGTCATTGACTAATGATTCGCTAAGTATAGCAGAAAATCGGTGCAAAATAAATAAATACTAAACATGAGAGAGAAAAATAACCTAAAAAACATAATCCATCATATTTGTTCCAGAAGCCCATTGAATGGTGTGTGTATCAATGCAGAGTATGGATCTTTATTGGTCGCTTTTAATTCCTAATTTCAAAGTAACCAATCAATACTAACTATTGCTCTTTCTAAGATAATTGTCTTGGTTGGTGATAGCGGCCCTGCCTCATGACCTATTAGCCAAGGCTATCCAAATAATTGCTTTAGTAGGTTAAACTATATTGGGATGTAATTTCTAACTCCCATCACTCGTTTGGAGAGATTATACAAATTAATGTTATTGTGTGCTTTTTAAAATCTGATTTACTCCGGCTCTCGCCTTTAACGCAAAGTTTGTATACAGCTATTTTCACTCCCCAATCAGAATAGAGACAATTCAAATTTATTATTATTATAACATTGTTAATACTTAAACTCATCTAGCCATTTGATATTTGCGGATGATGTCTAGCTATTAAAAATATCAAATGATAATATTATGTAGACTGAATAGATTTGCGAAATTACATAAATTGAATTTTGGTATTTTATTTTAATGAAAATGGTATGTCTATTAATAAATAAAAAATAAAATACTTATGTTTTACTATAAAATCTACCCATTGTTTACTTATTGGCAGTATAATGGGCTCCCTTAATATTAATAATCTAAGGACCAGTTTCATAGTCAGACTTAGTACACCTCAAGTGCGGTGCTACACTAGATACAAGACACCTACCCAGACCAGAACGGATTGGGAATAATTCAGATGCGAAATTAGCCCATTCCATTTGAGTTTAGGTAGGTGTCGTCCTGTATTCAGTACAAAGCTGAACTTGAGGCGTACTAGATCTGACAGTAGTAATAGCCGGACTATAAATAGTCGTCTGGAAGTGCGAATATGGGAGGGGTATTTAACAATGCATTACGTACAGTAAGTGACGTATGACAGTGACGTCACAAGAGAATGATGGCTATTAATTGAATAAATCAGGCTTGAATGAGTTATTATATTCGTCCTAGACTGATGTGGGTACTTTTCGACTAAAACATTGTTTAGTATTTTGTTTGTCATAAATCTGTGAGGCCATAAGAGCATCACGTGAATAAATCAGATTTGAATGAATAATATGAATATATATAATCATTCTAAACCATGCACAAAACACCATATCCACCAATACTGTGGTTGCTATGTTTATTAATGACGTCATATTTAGCTAGATTTCAAGGTGTTATAAGATTTAATTATAAGAATAAGGATATACAATTCAATTAACTAGAAGGCGCATGAAACACCGTATCCATCAATACTCTGGTTGTCATGTTTATAATGACCTTATATTTAGATATAGTCTTATAAAGTGGTAAACCCATATTTTTTTAAAAGTTATATAGCTCTTACTACACATATATAATTTAAATAGGAGGGAAATATTACGAGAAATGAAAGATAAATACACATTTTTTCACATTCTATTATTATTAAAAAATCCACATTTTCTACAATTTATTATTACTCTGCATGAAAATACAAAGATCGTCAATTAACGATAGATCGTCAATTAACGATAGAATCGGAGGGGTCGACAAACGATTTGGAGGTCAGGACATTGTCTATTAATACCAATACATAAGGATGGTTGAGATATTTTACATGCCGTGCGATATATTGTTCAAGAGCGTACAGAGTTTTTAATTCGTCCGTAGACAAATATATATGAATGTTTTTTTCACTCAGGCTCAATTTACACACGCCAAATAGTTTTTTTCACAACTATGTTAAAGTCTTTCATACTCGACTCAGAGTTTACATAGTTCTCCACACAGTTGGGACTCAGAGTTTACATAGTTCTCCACACAGTTGGACCAAACTGGTGTTTCCTTGACGAAAAAGTTCAATTAGGGAACGGGGAGAATTAGACGCTTATAATTTGACGAAAACATCACGTGAGCATAAAAGTTGCGGTTAGGAAAGAGGGCCACTACTACATGTTTGTTCTGTTTGTCGTTTAGGTAGAAAATCTTGATCGCCAACGATGGTTGTGAATCCTCGGGTCGATATTTGGCGACGAACAGGAGATAATTCTCCACCATATTACAGCTGACCGCCACCTTCTCCATCGCTGTCTGCGTCTGTACTGATGTCCTGTAATCAACAGTCATCTCAATTAAAGCTAGTATCGACGTCATCGTCTTCGCTGATTGGACAAAATTTATACACTATCTCGACGTTGTGAAATCTGACGAATCGTAATAAGGAGTTTGCATTTTTTTAACGCGCACGGCGTGATGTCGTGACAAGGAGCGATACATCCCCAACAATTGGAGTTGATCAAATCTACAAAGGGACCTTTATAGTCCTCGCTTAAAGGGATCAATGCCCGCCCTGTGAGACGAGACAGGAAATTGTCTTTTTGTTTATTATTTGCTTAAGGTACGATGGCTTTATCTAAATTTTACTTTAGAATTGGACCCAATTTGGAGTAGCACTGTCCAGTGGTTTAACTGAATTGATAGCACGAGGATTGTTTCCCGCTGATGAAAGCTATCGCAAGGTCGGTGACCCCCTACTACTTTTTTTTTGAGTTGACGATAAATTAAAAATCAAAGATGGCTGACATGATGATGTTCATCTGTCAGATAATTGAATACAAATGATTAAATAAAATTGGAGTACTCCTTTAATATCTAATGCTGGAACACACGTCTCCCCTGGTCGTACACCTAGGACAGCTTCCTTATTCAATATTTGATATCAAGGCTTGACTGAGAGTATATAGACGAGTTAGGTCAAGTTAAGTTGTGTAAAAGGAGATGTATAAATAAAAACCAAGAAGAGTTTAAAGCTAGTCATTTATATATTTGCCTTTCATGCAAAATATTTACATTTGGGAAAAAATATTTTTTAAAACATTCTAAAATAAATTATTACTAGCACTGCGTCTTACTACCCGTGCGGATTATACACACTTATGCTAATGTGTAATGGTAGGGTGATTCTAAGATTAAATGGAGGACCTTCTGTTTAACGTGGAATCCGAACCACGGTGGAGGCCTGGCATTCCACACATTCACAAGATGTGATCAATACACGTCTTGTCAGAGATGAAGAAAGGCTTTGGCAATGAGAAAAATCTGTGCCGGGACCGAGAATTGAACCCCGGACCCCCAGCACAGAAGTCTGACACCTTACCCCTAGGCCACCAATTCACCTAAAATAAATTAGTGGTACGGAACTGCGCACGGACTTTCTCGCTCCATTGTTTAAAAAACTTGTGATATATGTGAAACGAAATAATAGACACTAGCAAACTCGAGCAAAAAGTGCGCTATACATACGTAAAACAATTTATTTTATTCCCAGTTTTAAATTTTATAATTTGATTTTTAAAGAATTAAAGTCTTCATTTGTATATTTAGACAAATTAAAAGGTAGATAATGGGTCCACAATGGTCAACCCATCGTATTAAAATTTTGACTTCCGGTTAAAATTTTAGACATTTTATTAGGTGTTGCACATCATATGGTGATCGCATCTCTAATAATTCCTCATTTATAAAATTTGATCACCGTTTGATAAAAGCTTGTAAACACTAGATGTACCGGTGCTTCATCAACACGTGTGTGTACGCACGTTCAATGATTTCCGCGAGTTGTGAATAAAGCAGATTGAACAATAACATTTTTATGTACGGCAAAGTACTTGGCAATAATTGATATTTGTTTTGGAAACTTTCTTATATCATGCGCAATATTACGCAATTAAATGTAATGCTTTAACTTTTGGGATTAGATTTTATAATATAAACAACTAAACAAAAGGCTTGTAAAAATGTTCGATTTTTAAGTTTTATAGTTTTTGAATGAAAATAAAAATGTGTATCTTTAGGAATACTAGCATTCACGATCAATCTCTCCAAAGCTGAAAGTAGATGTGTCCGAAAAAAGAATCACTTATAGAGGAGATGAAAAACTGAAATTTGAAGAAGGTAGAGATATTTGCCCCATATAACCAGAAAAATAAAAAAATACTAAGTTCAATATAGGACTAAAGGAATTGGGAATAATTGGGGGTGGTGGGGAGGTGAGGGGGCTATTATTAGAACAAAACTTTGAGTTGAAGAAAAAAATTAAACTTTTGCAGGAACTAAGGGACCACGCCAAATAATCAAAATTCTGAAAACCTTAGATTTTTAGAAGGGACTCCAGGAAATAGGAAGGAGGTCAAACAGAAACATAACTGCCTAGTTCCCAGAAAATCTAAATTTGACAGGCAGGTAGGACAACTCTATATATCTTATTAAACCTTAACAATTTGAATTTTACCTCTAAGGGGGATAACGTGGGTTTGAAAGTTTTCAAAATTCTCCAATGTATTTTTTACACCATCGAACATAGAGCCTTGAGTTTTTAAATGAAGGTTTCTTTTTAGAATTGGGTGAGAGCTTGTGAGAGATTTTCAAATTTCTACCCTTAAGAGGGTAGAGATGGGCAGAAAAGTGTGGGACTCACGGACTCACTCATCACCGCATTTACACAATCCCTGTGCCAGGAAATTTGAGATTTTTCTTGGCAGAGAGGGGGCGGGATTTCTCTAAATAACTAGAAATATATAAGATTGGGGAGTTTCAAAATGGGATTTCAGCAAATAAACAAAAAATAGTTAGAAGAGTAAAATTAAAATTTGGCAGACAAGTAGAGAAACAACCTCAGATAACCAAATTTTTCTTAAAATTTGAGATTTCTAAGTTTTTATTAGGGTGATGTGTTACAATTTACAAAACTAGTATAAACAACTGCTTTTATGTGTGGTAGAAAAATGAAATTTGGCAAGAAGGTATAAAGACCACTCTAAATAAAAATACAAGAGTGACATTTTTAAATGTCGAAAGTAGAGAAGGACAGGAACGGTAAGGTGTGTTAAGTAAAAGAAAAAATCTCTTCTGTGAGGTCATAAATAGAAATTTGCTATTAACTACTTAGAAACGGTCTTGAAAAGGGGAAAGGGGTGTATATAATAATAATATATACTTTTGGGTGTCCTATCTGCTCACTCTTCATTGTTCCCCTATTTTTTATGTTGTTTAGTTTTGTACGCCCACCTTGGTCATGGAGGACGAAAAGGGGACTACAATTGGTTTATGATTGCCATAGTAGCTCAGGATTGTACAAAGAGGATGTATCAAAATTAGCCAACCAGATGTTGAACGTTCTAATTTGAAATAAATTTAGTCAGGTCCAACAGGGGCTCAAACCAGCCCCTGTAGCAAGGTAAAAGCGTCGGCCCCCTTTTCTCTGTAATTTTTAATTCCAGCGGAGGCGAGACCTTATTTATCTAGGGGGCAGTTGGCAAAAAATAAAGATACTTAGGTGGCCTATGGACCTCCCCCCATCAAAAGTTAAGAAAATATTCATTGTGTCCTTCATCTGGACTTTTTTGAAGATTAGTTTCTTCTATAATTTATTTCCCTCCCCTTCAACATTTGAAATTTGAATGCCCCTAGAAGCTATTTGGAGTGTGCTCCACCTAGAATCATATTCCTATTATAAAAGCTATTTGAATTAGTCTTTACGTGAAAATATTTTGAAGATTTGGTGATTCTAGAAGATATTTGGAGTGTGCTAAGCTACAAAAAAATTTTTAAAATTAAATTATTCCTAAAACTATTTAGAGGTGGCCTTTCCAGCAAATTTTGGAATATTTGGTGCTCTCAGAAGCTATTTTGACTTTTCTTCCAGTGGAAAGTTTGATTTGGTGGTATCTTTAAAATATATTTAGAGTGGTCTTCTCACAACTAAATTTTGAAAATTGAATGTCTCTAAATTAGTTTAGAGTTTCATACAAAGCCATCTTTCAGCTTCATTTTCTAGGATATCTGCGGGGAGTGAGATACATCCATAGGGAGACAAGCTTATTCCAGTCAGAGGGGGACAAGTTCTTTCCAGAGGAAGAATGCGCCCCCTACACCAACTCCTACTTTAGTTTGAATATTTCCCCAAGACTTTGCTGTCACTTTTACAAAATAATAGTAATGCACAAAAATTAATCCCTAACGTAACTGGATAATGAAATGTTACACACATGAAGAAGTATTAAAATGGATATTTATTTACTGCCCAACAATCTTCGTGGGCCAAATTTAGTTTTAATACAAAAATAATTAACTACGGGAAATTTTCAAATATTTTGATACTATGGAAAATACTGGAACGAACCAATAATATAATTGCGAGAATTCCAGTAAGTTTCTCTTGAAGAAATTCCATGTGGTAGGGTAGGCATATACCATTATTAAGTATGGATAAGTATTTTATTGATTGTCATTCACATTTTATTTTGCATTTTTTTTCATCTTCTACATTTTTTCCAAACTTGTGAATCAGGATCTCCCCTAGAAGTACCGGGCCCGGAACCATGGTACCAATAGCCCCCCCCCCCTCCCCTTGTTTCGGGCCTGGTTTTGGTGCTGCTTAGCCATGCGAAGAAAGGCTCCAACTGCTACAATATATAATTAACAAATAAATAAAAACAAACCTTTTGCTTACAGCTGCAGGTGTTGTCAACCTACGTATGAGAGCACGTTATTATTTGGGCGGTATTTGCGGTTTGATTTATTTCCACTCCATCTTCCTCCATCTCTTTGCGACACCCACCAAGTTGCCGCTGTCTTGAGGGGTCGCCGCCCTGTCGGACGCTGATAACACCCACCCCATCATCCCTTGCCAGGGGAAGGAAGATTTATGAGCTGTAATCAAACCACGCCCAACATTTTGCCACCTCTTTCTCACCGGTTCCATTCTGGTTTGTTCTTTTTATTTTTAGTTCCTATCCTCTTTCTTTGTCTACCTTCCTTCAAGGTGAACACTCGTAGATAATGCTACAAGGCTCGATCCAAACCAAACATGTCGGCCAGTTTTCGAGTCATTTCCAGAAGTAAATAATCGGCTGGCGAATAATTTGTTGTGTTGCACGACCGGGTTTCACCAAACAACAATTTATACAGGTACGTAATGATGAAAGCAACTTTAGATATAGTTGGGGCACCTTCGTACAGACTTTCTCTTACATCGCGCCATAGCTTGGCCAATATTTTCAAAAATAGCTCTTCACTAAATCACCCCAAGTAAGTGTTTCTCAGAAAAACAACCAATATATCTTGTTGATTACAATAATAATAATATTTAGCACCGCGTCTTACTACCCGTGAGGGTTATACGCTTTAAGTACTATCTACTCTAATGGATTAGGAAAATGGGAAGGTTGAATTAGAGGAAGTTAACCCGCATTTGCGTGGAGGGAGGGTGGAAAACCATTTAGGTAAAGCCACCCCCAGTTCACCCGACCGATATTCGAACCTCGATCTCCCCGTCCTCGGCAGTCGAGCTCAACACGACAAGCGCGTTTGCCAACTACGCCACCGAGGCCGGTATATTTTCTTAAAGCATTACCGATTATGTCCAATAACGTTTAATTTTTTGTTGTTTCAAAATGCCTGCTTTGTTTGCAAGACTTGCATACCTGCAACCTGTTCTAAGAGACATCACTCTCTCAATAGACTGGACTGTCAATGAGGGTAAGAAGAGAGAGGTATATCGGTCGGATGTTCTTTGAGTGATTTTACTAGATAGTTTTACACTCTCCCTCCACGTAGTATCCTGTAAACCTCCTCTAAACACGACCTTATCAATCTCTAACGCTCAAGCGTACCAACTCAAATGCTTATAACAAGAAAGACGGCGAGGAAAAAAAATCTTAAAACTTATCATTTACTTTCTTCAAGTATATAGTTAACCTTTTCATGACTTTATTTGGCTCTTATTTTAATTATTAGGGCTTTCCATAACCGACTAATTATCAGCACATGACTTACAAACGTGACTAACTTTAGAACAGACACAACACTTATTATAATCTAAACAATAATGATTGGTTTTGTAATGCCGAGAATCAAACTCAGAACCTTACATTAACAGACCTGCTTCTGTCTTATCTAAGGTGTCGAGATTCCAGCTTACAGTCAAAATGGCAATACATTGTATTTTAAAACATGGCGGATAACACGACTACTTACTTGCAGGATAACATTACAATACAAGGCATGAGTGTTTTCCCTAAACTACAATGGATGTTAGCGTATAGGCCGAATGGGTAGTAAGACGTGGTGCTAACAATGGATGTTGGTTTGACCAATAGTGATCGTGCTACTTTCAACAGCCTGCAGTGCCAATAATAGCTATCAAGTTTTAATTATCTTACCTCAAAGAACAGCGTGCCAGGGGAGGGTTTTGAAGACGCTTCACCAGCTCTCCGGAGAAAGGATGGGTGGCCTTACTACATGTCACCACCCCTACCCCTATTGAATCCGGCCTATCAAAGGTTTGAGCTCCGACCTCCCAAGTCCAACTCTCTTGTGTTGTGCTCTGACACAAATATGAGCTGTGAAATAAGTATTTCCTTCTGTTGACGCATTGGGTAATTTGGGTGTCAGTTTGTTGGAAATTACGACACATCTTAACGAGCAGTTTCCGTAGACTCTGTTTGGAGGTATCTTACAGCCAGCGGTAAAAACCCAGAGCAGGTGCTTTCAACATTGTTAGCTCTCCTAAAGGATAAGTGGACACGAGGAAAAATATATTATGGCTCAAATTTGGAAAGGGTCTATTTACAGTTTGTACTATATTT
>CABFOV010008026.1:0-19907 GCA_902141375.1 Timema poppense
TGACGTCACCAAGACAGTCACTATAAGGGGCGTGGCTCATTTTGACAGGCCATCAATCAGATAAACCCTGGCTATTACTACTCTAGTTCTAAAATTTACATTCATCTCTGACCCAAAGTGATCAAATGGAAAAGGTTGTACTAAAAAGGTTCGTTCAGTGTCCTTTTGAATATACCAATTGTTTCGAATGGATTTTAACAAATGAACAGAGTCAAACAATAGATAAATATATTTTCAACTATTTTATTCGCGTTGTGAAAGTAGACAACCAACTAATTATCATTATATAGTTTAGTAAACATGTTCCTGTTCACAATATTATTGTCTGATATTACAGTTAAAACAAGATATCCACATAAAGCTAATGTCTTTAATAAACAAAAAGCTAGTTCATTAAGGTTATTTGTAATCATATGTTTTACCGGGATTGTTTGACCACAAAGACGATATCATAAATGCATTGTAGTAGCTTCTTGAAGATTGTCAGAAAATACTTCTATTGAACCACCTGTACAAGGAATTGATGGTTTCACATAAATTTCAAGTAATACGTTCACAACCTTTTTCAAGATCATCCAACATCTTAGCTTTTCCAGACAAATGTTTGATATGAGGCATTCCTGAACTCCCCGTGCCTGGAGAGTGAAGTAATTAATTGTCTTAAATAGTCAGGATGGGAGAGAGTCAAGAAGTTAAAGTTTCTCATCTGTTTATATGCCGCTGGATTACTAAAATAAACAAAACAGGCCTATATTAAAGATTATGATGTTTATTTGGGTGATTTATCAACTGCCAAATTAATTTTCTTCTGCATATATTTTGTTTTAATGTTCACTAGAGAGTTTTCCTAAGTGCCATTCCAATATTGTTTTGATATTTCTGAGACCTGCTTCATTGTATCTTGTATCTTGAGTTGAAAAGCTTTTGGGAGTGCATGAATCTAGATTACTCAAAAAACATTATAGTTTGGACCATCTGTTAATTGGCATTTTTGGTCCCAAAATTAATTTAAACATCATCTTGAATCCATTTATTGAAATCGTCCTCTTCTCTTCTGTTCATTTTTCAGGTGGCTTTCGTTTAGTTGGAGGATCTGACGGCAAATACAAGGGCTGATTAGGAAAAATTGTCAGATAGGCATCATAGGCTAGCTTGGGAATTTTTACAGGAACTATTGAAACAGATCCGTCATCGCTTTTGGCATGATCTTCTTGGATTATAAACTGCTCACAAACATGATCCATTCAAATAGCAGCAAGTTTCCGGTACAATCGTCCCTGAGAATTCTACATATCCACTGTTGACGGCGATGGGGCTCCGGGAAAAGAAAATGTATCTATATATATTTCTCCTTTTGAGAATCATAGCTAAATCCATACCCATGAACACAACACTTGAGAGGCAATTTTAAATTTAAATTATATTATAGAAATTAAAAGTTTAATGCCATTAAAATATATTCTGTAAATGGGACTAACAAATTAATATTATTTCCAGATTAAATAAAGACTGACCATTGAATCACTTATCACTTTTGATCAAATAATAACTTGTATAGTAAATATTTTAGATCACAATATAATATTATATTTCAAAACAACATTCTAAAACTACTAAAACCAATGTAATGACTGGAAGATCGGCACGAGCGAAATACATCGTGAGGAACTACTCGGCAGACTGGTCGACACTCCCATACCAGACAATGATGGCCCAGCATTCCTGAGATATAAGCCCTCCCGTGTGACGTCACCAACACTCTTAGAACAAGCACCCAGGCCTGTTAGTATCTCGGAGACCTTGCACCTATCTAAACCGGCCCAATCCATTCGAGTTTAGATAGGTGTCTTCCTCCTGTATTTATTACGGTGCCACACATGATGCATACTAAGTCTGGCTATATAACTGGCTATAGATCTATGAAATATTGGTCAGTAGTAATATTCCTTCAAATTATCTCTACGCCATTCACAATATTAGGACCACTCTGTTGCCCCGGTTAATCTCTCTAGGCATAGTAACTATATTCCCTGTGAATACTTGAATGGCTATCACATAGCATTCTGCTCATACGCTGATACGTTCTCATGTAGAGTGTAAGCTATGTCTGCCTAAATCTGAAATACATTTCTTAAAGGTGATAATTTATCAGGCATTGATTTTGTGTCCACAATTCAGGATTGACAAACGGTATACACCGTGATATTGTATTCTGTCCATTTGCTTGCTGAAAATTTAATGACCATTACATTACCAAAGACCAACGATAAAATTCATGTTCTAATATTTCTTAAAAGGAAGCATTAGAACTAGCAATAATTATTCTATATAATGTGGCTACTGCCATATTTTAGTAAGGTTTGAAAATTGAAACGTATTTATAATATTACACAACATATTAATTTGATGGTATGTAAATAATAATTTAATTTTTAATATCAATAGTTCAGAATACAATTTTTTTTAAGCTCCGGGTCAGCTATGGCCCAAATGGTATATGGATCTGAGCTACAAGTTAAAAATAAATGTTATGGCGTACCGCACACACTTTCTCTATCTTTAATCATTAAATATAAACATTAAATAAAAACTCGTAAAATATGTTAAATTAAATAACATACATTGTTACATAAACACTCAACCAAAGAGAATAAAAGTAATAATATACACTGTTACATGAACATTAAAAAAAGAGCTTCTCTGTTCAAAAAATAGCATAACAAACCATTTAATATTTCTAGTATTCCATAAAAAAATATGGTTGTTTACAGCTCACACACTATTGGTTTTATAAAAAATATATTCCGGATTAAAATATAATTTAAACAGTGTTACAACTTAACAATTATGTTATTTGGTAGCTCAACTAACTGAGGATTTGTGACAAAAATAGATAATTTCTGCCTAAGTTAATTTTACCTTGAAGTTATTTTCATGGTAAAACGAGAACTGGCATGTTGTTTGTAATGTTAAGCAAGACCTAGGTACAAAATTTAATAAATATTGTCAGAGCGGATTTGGAGAAAATCGATTGTATCTCTTTTTTCCTTCAGCAAACTACCCTTAAATTTAGGGTTGGATATCTAATTCCAAGAAACTCTTGGTGGATCTTATGAAAACCCTAGATATCAAGTTTAAACCCAAACGGTAAAATGGGCTTGGCTCTAGTCCGAGAAAGAGGTAGTAAAAGAGAAAAACTAACGGCATCGCGAAAACCACTTTTTCGTTTCAGGGGGTCAGAAAACGTAGACACTTATCAAAATGTTGAGTTCGATTTGTTTTGACGATCACTATACTTCTTTCTTCAAGGAGTAGAGACAAAGTATAGGTTGATAAAAAATATTGTGCAAAATAATAGATAAAATAAACAAACCCCATTTTTTCAGAACTTTATAAAATATTTTACAGACTATTCAGGAAAACAATATTGTGTTGGGTTCTCCAGTGCTTTCATGGTACTAAGGGTGCCATGCAAGAACGTTAGTGAATACTTGGTGGGCCGATGGTGTAGTCCCCAGAACATTATCTTCCCACATTTAACCTACAATGACGCAAGAAAATCCAAGCTAGTGTCCACTTAGCATCCACTTAGTCAAGTTCTTGCAGGAGACCCAAAGAAGCTCCAACTAAACTAACAATGATATTTGAAAACATTGTTTTATTTCATAAAACTATCAATACAACTGTATTGTTTAGAAACACATATAATAAAATTGGTTTTGTAATTATTGCGGGTTTTTTTGTTTCTGCTCTACCATATGTACAAATAGGAATGCTTCAAGTTTTAATAACTAATATTCTTTCACCACAAGACTCTTTTAGGTTGAGTTCTTGAAACCAGGCTCGGCTATTTATGTGGAGGTAGAAGAGGTTGAAATTATTTTTACTAATCAGGAGATCCTAGGTGCTAGCAGCTCCATTGTGTTATGGCTCCTAAGGAAAAATTTGCTGTTGCTTCATAATGTTAGCTCTTTGCCAAGAGGAGCCATGTGGTTGCGCCAAGTATATTATTAATGTGGGCTACTTGTTTTTCAGGAGGAGCCATACATTATGCAACGGACACCGGAACCGGGAGAGAACTTCACAGGGAACGATAGGTTCGAGGGCTACTGCAAGGACCTGGCTGACCTCATTTCCAAGAAACTGGAACTGAACTGTAAGTCAATCAGAACAATTTACCATCTGGTAGTGAGTTGTGGTTTGATAATAACACCACTGTCTCGCCTGACAGTATAGTGTGAGTCTATCAGAACACTCTTCCACCTGGCAAAGAACTGGAAGTAAATCAGAATAATAAACTCTTATTTTATTCATAAGTACAGTCCCGTCTTCTTCGACGAACTGGATGTGATCATCCCCCAACATGGCTCCGTGGCCATCATAGCTCCCGTCGTGAGTTATATCTGAACATACGGATTCAGCAAGACTGTATCTTCAATGCGGTTGAGTGAAAGTATCTTCTGGTTACTACTGTACACACTACCTTTTTTATTTTTTTATCGACGTGAGATATGTAACAGTCATCCTTCCTCCCAACCAGTTTGTCATTTTTGGCAAGACATATAGATCCTACATCGAAATTTACTTGTAGAGTCAAAGTCCAATTCATATCAGGTCTACCTCTGCAGAGACTGACCAAATTTCTATATGGACGACATGACAGTGTATCTTCAGTTGAGAAGCTAATTGGATAAGAATAGGTTGTCGAACCCGCTTCTTTAATACCTATCATTTAAGTAATGATCTTTCTAGAATATAAAAAAATATTTTTATTCTTCCTGCATAACAAAAACACATCCTTAAACTTCTGAAATGTCATGCCTGTATTCAATTGGTCATCATAGACATGTATGAGGTTCGTGTCATATAATTTCATTTGCAGATTAATTCCAAAAAGTAGCCTTTTATAACATTGCAATAATTTATTAGTTATGTTAGAAATATCATATAAAATATAGCTTTATAAATAAGCCAGTTCTTTTTTTTTAAATATGACAATAATTAATTGCTGTTTTAAGTCGATATTATCTATAAATTCCCATAAGAGCCATTTGAATGTCTACCCATTATTGAATGTCACCATTTTTTAAATAACTACAACTAGAAATTCTCATGTCATGAAGTAAATAATTGTTTATAGTGTATCTATCTTTATCCACAATATGACTTAATTTACTTTCATTTATAATTTGCAAGAAAATAGGAACTCTCATAATGGTTTGTCCTATTGATGTTAGATTTAAGCTAACAATAGTATTTAATTGAACATGTTTTATTTAAATTTCATATCCCTCAATAACACTTTCTGTAGGATTTGAAAAATCTGTTTGAATTGTATTAATATACATTCAATCCAAATCTAAAGACTTCATGATTCTCCTCACTTGATTTCTCAGTAATTTTATAACATTTTTCTTGGATAGCAAATAGTTTCATGCGTAATCGACTTATCTTCAACTTCACCATTCGTGACAAAACAACATTTTGAGGGACAATTTACTTCAATAGGTTAGTAACACCTATACTCTTTTCTAAACATATACATTTACTTCAATAGGTTAGTAACACCTATAAACTTTTCTAAACATATACATTTACTTCAATAGGTTAGTAAAACCTATAATCTTTTCTAAACATATACATTTACTTCAATAGGTTAGTAACACCTATACTCTTTTCTAAATATATACATTTACTTCAATAGGTTAGTAACAGCTATACACGTTTCTAAACATATGCATTTACTTCAATAGGTTAGAAACACTATACACGTTTCTAACCATATGCATTTACTTCAATAGGTTAGTAACACCTATACACTTTTCTAAACATATACCTTTACTTCAATAGGTTAGTAACACCTATACACGTTTCTAAACATATACATTTACTTCAATAGGTTAGTTACACCTATACACTTTTCTAAACATATACATTTACTTCAATAGGTTAGTAACACCTATACACTTTTCTAAACATATACATTTACTTCAATAGGTTAGTAACACCTATACTCTTTTCTAAACATATACATTTACTTCAAATTAGGTTAGTAACACCTATACTCTTTTCTAAATATATACATTTACTTCAATAGGTTAGTAACACCTATACACGTTTCTAAACATATACATTTACATCAATAGGTTAGTTACACCTATACACTTTTCTAAACATATACATTTACTTCAATAGGTTAGTAACACCTATACACTTTTCTAAATACGTTTACTTCAATAGGTTAGTAACACCTATACACGTTTCTAAACATATACGTTTACTTCAATAGGTTAGTAACACCTATCAATTTTCTAAACATATACATTCAATTATGTAGATTTTATGTCACCGACAAGTTTCAATGGTTTTTTAAAAGAATGTTGCATTAGAATCGATTATCTGATTTAAACTCCCTCCCATGTGAATAAAAGGATAATATCACACTTTTCTTTTGATTTACAGTCATGGTCGTATGAATTGCTTTACCACTCTCACATGCTTACAGATTAACCTAACACATTTTATTTACCTTTGAAATGTGCCTACACTCATTTAATTGTCTGCCACTTTTTACTTTCTCGCTATCTAACAGGCTGAGAAGGTATTGTGTCCGTCAACAAAAATCGAACTCGTGATTTTGAGAATTCTAGTCGTTTCATGACCCCCCGAATCATAAAAAGTGTTTTTTGAATTTCTGTCTGTCTGTATGTCTGTCTGTACCTTAGACTAGTGCCTAAACTATTTTAGCGATCGGGCTAATACTTGGTATGTATGGCTTTCTTAGGGTTGCCTCGAAGGATTTTGGAATTGGATATCTAACCCTAAAATTAAAGGTAGTTTACTGAAGGGCAAAAAGAGAAAAAGTCGATTTTTATTAAATTTCATTTCAAATCATTTATACATATTCCAAATATAATGGATACTCTCAATATTTCGGCAAAATGAATTTAAGGACATTGATCTGATGCGTAAATTCTCTTTTTTTTTATCATATCTCCGAAACTATTTGAGATATTAAATCACTTATCATTACAAATATGTAGATCTATTTATACTACAAATATTTTATTCGCAACATAATTTTTATAAAACCAATAACTTTCAAGCTATACGCAAACATATATATTTTATAACTTTTCAAACACTAAAGTTTAATTATTGTAACCGTAAAAAAAATATAACTTGAAATGTTGATGGATGTCAACATCTCTTGACCCCCACGAACCCTAAACAGTCATCTTTACAATGATGTATGTCTGTCTGTGTGTCTGTTTAAACTTAAAATTAAAAGTACATTAGTAAAAGGCGAAAAGAGAAAAATCGATCTTCTCAAAATCGGCTCTAACAATTTTGCTTAAAAAATGTATCTAGGCTTTGATTAAGATGATAAATAAACTTGATATTTTCATTTTTCAGCGCAAATGAGTTTTAGGATACTTTACAAAAAATGGAATTTCCGTATCTCCACAACTAATTGAGATAATAAATAACTTACCACTGCACAGTTGTAGTACTATTAAAAATAAAAAAAATATAAGAAATATATTTTTATAAAACCAACCATTTCTGAGATATTGGCCAATATATTAATACCATTTTGTGAGCTTTAATAATAAAGAGATACTACTTAAGTTTTAACGCAATAGTTTTCCAATGCCATAGAGTAATTAAAAGCGTATAACCCGAACGGGTAGTAAGACGCGGTGCTAAATAATATAAAAAAGTAATTAAATATAAGTAAGTCTCTCAATAGGTGTATATAATTTTCCCCTAAACCTCCTAGTAGAAATGTTTATACAACAATGATTTATCTCCATTTTAGACTCAATAGTCAATATTTACATTTTGTATTGGTCAAAATTTATAAATGTGGAATTGAATAGCATTGCTATCACATGAAGATGTGCAAAACCTAATAAAATGTCTAGCATTTTAAGCGGAAGTTGAAACTTTAATACAAAGTGTTGACACTTGTGTACCCAATATAGATCTTTTTATTGGTTCAAACATGCAAATGAGGACATTAATTCTTTAGAAATAAATTTATAAAATTTAAAACAAGGACACAAAAAATGTTTTACATAAGTATAGTGCAATTTATGCTTGGGTTTGCTAGTGTAAATTATTTCGTTTTACTTAAATTTAAAGTTTTGGATAAATATTTTCATTTTTAATCAATAGAGCGAGAAAGTCCATGTGGAGTTCCGTACCATTTATTTTATTTTGTTTTAAACATGGTTGAAAAATGATCTCTAAAACCTCAAGAATGACATATTTTGTCCCTAGGCTCTCAATTGAGGTATTTCCTGTAAAATACATAGTAATATAATATTACTCTCACTTTATACACTCATTTATTGAAAGATCACATTTACTTTAATAATCTAAAGCTATTAAATTGGATTTATTTACAAACACAGTTCTTTAACGCACTTTCCCCTACATCTTCTAAAGTTGGGTACTGTGTCTTAACTTACTTTGAAACATACATAGCTTAACTGAGATTCAACTAATATTTTTCCTATTATTTACACCGATACTAAGCAGACAAACATTAGTTGATCACTTATAGCACTATTCACCATTACGCTCCTATTGGCTCAGCCTCGGAACATAACAATACATAATTTACTTGCATTCTGCTTCATAGATTGAAACAAATTTTGTTCCTACTGAATATTCACTTTCGGAATATTGTTAAAATATTGTTTTAGCACCAGCATGGACGCAGTTATTTAATAACAATATTTTGAGCTACCGTTTGGGAATACGCTGAAGAGTATAAAATATATCTGAGACATCTAATCCGCCATTATTCCACAATAAGGTTTGTTTATTATGTCATCGGTAATTGCTTTGGCTGATAACTATAATTGGAGCTCACGTTTTCATGCATTTCAAAGTTTGCCTCAAGTAGAGGAAAATACATTCCAAACATAAAACAGTATAACCAACACCTAGACAATATCCCTGGACATGTGGGTTTACCCACTAATCACTACCATAATCTAGATAATATATTTATTACCATTCACACTTTTTGTAAATGCATAACATATTTTTATGAATATATCTAAGTCCTCAATTGGTAGATGTCTTGCTTAGATTTTATTTTCCAAAGTTATAACTATTGAATTTACTATCTTTTCAAAGTAACCTTAAGTTATAATAAGATTTCCCAAAACATAAGTCATCCTTAATTAAAAGTATGTATCCTGTTAAGTGGCATACACTGTATGAGTATTGTTGCTGTGTTGTTTCAGATGAGCTGCGGATAGTGAAGGATGGCACGTATGGCTCGGAAAACCCGGACGTGAAAGGAGGGTGGGATGGAATGGTTGGTGAACTAGTCAGGAAGGTGAGTCTCTAAACTTGTCCTCTCTGTTCTTTAAACAAGGAGGACGTAACCGCAGCCTGAACTGACCACTGACCATTGTTACACGATGGTTGGTGAACTAGTCAGGAAGGTGAGTCTCTAAACTTGTCCTCTCTGTTCTTTAAACAAGGAGGAAGTAACCGCGGCCTATTCTGAGCACTTACCATTGTTACACGATGGTTACAACCACTAGAGTGGAACAATGGCATACGTAACATGTAACAAATCACAGGGAAGCAATTTGACAAGTGTAAGTTAGCTATTTTTTCTTATCTCAAAATGTTTTTAAATAAATATGATTCAAGTTAAATATTTTGTATTCTATTTTTTAATCTTCTGATTGAGTAAGCTCTTTTTGATTTAAGTTTTGAGGCCTCACATTATGGACAAGCTCACAAGACCTAAGTATTCAATGGCAAACTTGTTTAGGCTTGGTCGGTTTTAGTCCCAGTAATTTCTAAGCTTCCTGGTCTTCCAGTTGTGTAATAATCCCATCAGGAGAAGTATCAATTACTACTAGCTTAACACTAGGTGGCACCTGGTACTAGTACTGACAATTGAGTGATAACAGTAATTTGTAGCAGAACTTTCTTTTACTTTTTAAACCCATTACTGTTTCCAACCTGTGGCCTAGGTCAGTTTTTTATTCAAGCCATATATTTTCCACTAGGCCGATCATGCAGCTTAATGTGTCACTGATTGAAGAAGGTAAATAATCATCGATTATAAATGTCTAAGGCAATAACAGAAAATAACTCTTAAGATGATTCTTTTAGCTTCCTGTTTACTTTAAATTTCAGTAATGTATATATTGTAACCCTACAACATTGACAGAATAGAAGTTTGATGTGATTTGTACGTTTCAATAAATAAAAGCGTTTATCCTGAATGTGTAGAAATAGGCGGCGATAAAAAAAAATACTGGAATACTTATTAAGTAATAAGTTATATGTTATTTTCAATTTTTAAGAAATTCTTGTAGTTCATTTTTCAACAAAAATTATATTTTTCTACTCTTTGACCCATAAACCACATAAAATTATGTCACGCATTAATTTTGCGCAACAATATCAACGTTTGCCATCTAGCGGCTGATTTGGCGCCAACATGAATTTCTCGATTTGCTTATGTTTCACGGGATGGTGTCAATTGAATCAGAGATCTACAAAACATAAGATATCAAAACCCTCCGAAGGTGTGTTCATAACTTTAATCTAAGTATTTAAATACTTTACATTTGGAACCATGGCTATTTTTTCTCTGTTTCCTATTTTTAAAATGTTTAATAGTGATTAGAATATAAATCAAATTTTTAAAAGCTCCAAACACTCTTCTTTAGAAGACTATATAGCACCGCCCTTTTTTTGTTTTTAACATTATGTACAAGCACAATTTCTTGTAGGAACTATGCACTGAATATACTAACTATAGTAATGCAATAATACAGCAATTTGAATGAAACGTCACATGTTTCTCCACGTTGCACGCGCAGTTGTCCTGAGTGAAGGTCGTTACTGTGCACGTGTCGATTGGTTACTCGTCTAGGCACAAGGTCTTTCGTTATAACGACAAGTACACAGATAAAATGCAAGAACAGTTGGCTAGAACATTTCCTAATGTCAAAGTCCCCTACCGTAATGCAGTACGTAATCTCATAGGGTCGCTTCGAGAAGCTGGCAGTGCACTGCATGCTTAATGGCCCAGTATGCCATCCAAGGCAGACAAGATCTGGGATTATATCCAGGACAGGATACTGAGGAGTCTGAAAAAGTCCATGAGGTGGCTGTCACAACAACATAATTTAGTAAGGAGAAGAGTACATAATATTCTGAAAAAGAAGTTACATTTATACCCTTACAGATTGTCTGTCATGCATCAGCTGAAACACACGGGGAACGAAGGTGTTGTGTTCGATACTGCAGGTAATTTAAGAACTTCCTGTTTGAATAAGGAGACTTCTAATAAGATGAGACATAGCTCCACCTGTCTAGGCACATATAGAGCCAAAACACTTGTATGTGGAGAGCTTAAAACTCCCACAAGGAAATGCCTCTTCACGACCAGCAGGTCAGTGATTGGTGTGGAATTACTCGTACACGCATTATTGGGCCTATTTTTTTTAATGAAGCCGTTAACTTAGAACGGTACCGTGACCAGATTATCTACCTACTAATCACGAAACGTAAAATCCACGAAGATTGCCCCGAGCAATAAATTTCAACTGCTCACATCACTCGCGCTTCAATAAAGCTTCTGAAGAACTTCTTTGGAAATCACATCATCTCCCGATGACTGTAGCCTTCCCGGTCATCAGATCTGACACCGTATGGATATGTTGTGTGGGTAGTATGAAGAAGAAGGTGTTAACAGGTTATCCACATACGCTTGAGGAGCTACAAGCTGCAGTAGCGACCGACATCCAACAAATTACACCACACACGTCAATACGCAGAGGCGTGTGCAGACATGTCTGGATGGTGGTGGGGTCCACTAACAGCTCACATTTTAGGAGCTATGACAAGTGTAAATGTATTAATACAATACCACAATTATTCCATTAAGTGTACAGGGATTTTTCTGACAACCTGTAAAGGCAGCGTTAATACTAGATTTATAAATTTTGATCTTTATCAGAAAAGAACAAACAAATTTAGATAAATATTAATTTAAGAGCGTTATCATTAATTTATTTCCGTTTGTTTAGGGTGGATTCTTCTCTAAAATTATAATATTGTACTATCCAGGTTGCTTACACCTCACTGTGTGAACTTTGAATTCTTAAAAGGATATTGGAGTGTACTCTACTACCTTTTTAAATTAGTTGAATCTCCAACTTCAATACATGGTCATGTGTGTGATTTGTTAAAATATTAATTTTATTGAAGAAGGCGCTAAGCCATTATGATTGAGTCTACTGTATTGTATCCATTCAGACATTTCTTAAACAAGCACCACACATAAAAAGTCTAATTTGTATTCATTCTCATTATATCCACAAAATCCTGAATTGTATCCACTTTGAATGGTCTCTATTCAGATATTTTCTTAAACAAGCACCACAAATAAAAATTCTGATTTGTATCCATTCTCATAATATCCACAATATCCTAATTTGTGTCCATTCTGATATGTATCCATTTTTAATGGTCTCCATTCAGACATTTTCTTAAACAAGCACCACGAATAAAAATTCTGATTTGTATCCATTCTCATAATATCCACAAAATCCTAAATTTTATCCATTCTGATTTGTATCCATTTAATTGCGGTGCCACTCGTCTGATAGATGGCTGCAGCAGAGCCTTTCCCGTAACTCATTCCGCGATTACTAGAGAGCAGCACTATATCTATTTTAATATAAAAAATAAATACTTTTACTTATCGTCTTATTACTTTACATGGATTTTAAATGATTAGACTCAGTTTTATAAACATTACATAATATACATGTGTATAAGGTGCTTGTTCCATAAACAATGAGATTTACATTTTTATATACATTTCTACATAAATAGCCATAATACAATATTGTTGGCGACCCTTAATTTAAATACTATATTATAAGTTTATGATAAATTGACAGCATTAGCTACTTTAACAACGCCATTTAATTAAACTTTTGCACAAGCAAAACTATCACCCACTCTAAACAAAGATTAAAGTAGGTTATATCTCACACAAGGCATGGCAATAATTTATTTATTTATTTTGTAATTGTATGCTTTTAAACTTCATAGATTTGTTTTAAAGTGCCATATCCTATTATCTACAGATAATTTAATCATTTTATAATGTAGGGCTACCTGGGTTGAATATGTATTAAGAAATCTTATTTATGGGCTATCATACTCAACTTGAACACAGATATACGTTCTATGTACTAATTTTGTTAATTTTGATTGAAAAACCCAAAAAAGTATTTATATTTACCACTCTCCGTAAGAGCTATATGTCCAGACAATGTGAATTTATCCACATTAGGCCTACTATAAGTAGAAATGCCCGACCATTTATTCAGATGAAGTGAAACGAGAGGGAGGTCAGTGTTAAAAAAATAAAAGTCTTAGCTATTAACCGTTAATTAATTTAATTAATTTTTCGATTTGAAGGGAATTCATGAGACTATGGTTAATAGTGATTATGTACCAGTAATAATATGAGTTAAGGATTTTTATTTATCTCTATAATAATATGTATAAAAATAAAGCGGGACACCTTTGTTTTCTTTGTCATAATATGACAAGTTTTATATTTTTTGCCATTTGTACACTCAGAATCAAAACAAATCTTCAATGATAACAAAGTTAATATTGAAAAATAAATTATATATAATCCAAACAAATCAACAAACTCTTATCAATCACAGAAGAACATTATTATCTGTAACATGAATGTTCAAAGAATAACAAAACATGGCACCAAAGTATTTAATAGGCAATAGTTATAATTTGAAATATTATTAATGAATCAACCTGAACCAAGCTTAACCTTACAGGCATCAACACATTTTTCACGAAATTTAGGGATCCAAAAATATTACATTTTTAAAATTATTCATTCCATGTACCAATTTTAAACTAGATCATACTTATTTTTTTAAATCAGTAATTTGCAAAGTACCTTTATATAATTCTTTTAAAAGAAACACAAATAAGTATTTATATTTTTATATATATTATCATAGGGATAGTGCTGCTCTCTAGTAAGCACGGAACGAGTTAAGGATAGTCTTTGCTGCTGCCATCTATCACACAAATGGCACCGCAATTAAATAGATACAAATCAGAATGGATATAAATCAGACTTTTTATTTGTGGTGTTTGTTTAAGAAATTGTCTGAATGGCGACCATTCAGAATGAAAACAATTCAATATTTTGTGAATATTATGAGAAAGGATACAAATCCGACCTCTTATTTGTGGTGCTTATTTAAGAAATGTATGAATGGATACAATTCAGCTCCTCCTTATGATTAGGTAATTTTTATCATTTCATTAATTCTATACTAACATTTAAAATTAACCATCCTGGCATAAAATCGACAGTAAAGCTCCTATAAAATATAAATAAACAATCCATCCAAGGCACCACATTTTCAAAATAAAACTGCAAGACCAACTTGACCAAAGAGATGCAATTGCCTAATCTATTCTTGTTTACTCCCCCCCCTTCCTAATTGCGTGCATCCTGAATATATTTATAAATTCTCAGTTCTTTCTCTTTGATAGAGTGCAAGGTGATCAACTTGCTCTACTTTCATTTTATTTCTTGTTCCTCCTCGTATTCTTATGACAACGTCGTTGTTCCTGTTGAATAGCTAGTTTTAGCCTTCCCATCCTTTCTGAAGCTTTGTAGATGTCCTATTTCATATTTGATTTGTACAATCACACCAGTTCTCTGGCTGAATAGGTATTTTCCTTTGATCGCAGATCATATTAAATTTTCATTTGGCCAATTTTTATTCGTGCATTTAAAAATTGTGCACTTTTAACAAAGGATTGTCAAGATGCTATGTGTGTGTATCTTTGTTATCTTCAAATGTAGTTCCATCTTTCATTATCAGTACACCAATACCATCTACCTCACGGTATGTTGTGTTTTTCTAACCTTCTAACACTCGTGTCACAAACCAGATACTATCACAAACCATATCGAGAGCTAATTCCATGATAAACACAAAGTCATCATTAGGTTTATGGTTTATCCCCTAACTCAAGATACAATCACTAATAAGCTTGGTGACCATTATTTTCACCACGCTATCGATTTACAAACGATGCTGTATGCTTTGTTCACAAGCAACTTTTTATATAGGCTAATACTTGAAGGTGGTTCAGGAAATCCTACCACTAACAAAAGCGTTATTTAACTTCCATCACTGCTCACTCGTTTGTCAGAAGTCACTTCACCTTGTTTAATCCTGTAGTGTATCTCTCTAGTTTGACGATTATGTCTTTTGTCAATTAAACACGGGTTCAATGGAAGCATCAACAAAACAAAGACAATCTTTCATGCTCTAATAAATGTAACTATCAATAACATTCATAATGCCACCTTACAACCTACCATATTCATAATCATAATCAATATAGCCATTGTCATCTTCAGAAGCAACCTCATTCACAACATTGTCATCCACATCGCATAGATCACGGCAGTGTCATCAATAACAGCAGTGTAATTATCGTTGTCAGCACAGCCTGCCACAATGGTAAATTAATTCTCTCGCTTGACACAAGTAAATTAACTATTTGATATCACCTGACTTCTCTCCAAAATATCAAATATAGACTCATAAACAGAATCCAACAGGAACTGAACCGAAGACAGAGTCATTTCGTCTACGGTTCCTGATTTTATCACAAGCATCAGTGTCAAACTCCATAAACTGTTGAATCATGGGTTCACTTCCAGGAATTTTAAGCTCTTTCACACTCGGCGGCTTATCTTCTCTATTTGACAGTGATGGTATCTTTACTATCTCAACATCGACAGTCATAGATTATCCTTTTTCTTTCAAGGATACACTAGATCTAGATTGTGCTATGGCTGGTCTCACTTAATCTTTAATGCTTTCCATACAATCTTACTTTGTCCCCTTCTTAGTAATAATTAGATTAACGTCTTCTTTCATTGAAGAAATATGTTTCATCTTTAGAGGATATTGTCCCCGATGCACTATTAGTTGGTGATGCTGCAGAAGAACTTAAAGAATATTCTTAATAAATATAAATATAAATGATTCCTCAATATACATTTTAAGTAACCTCTAAATCCAAAAATAACTCAACATATTCTCCAGCAAACTATTCTAAGCAAATCAACCTCCTGTGTCACCTTGGCGATTTCTCCCCAAAACAAAGCTACAAACCATTAGATGCATCTATTCGTGTTACATCATTACTAAGGGGGTCTCCTTGGAAAGTAAGAGTTGGCTGCACAGACGTTCAGCTCTAACGCAATATTTAATTCCACGATGCGTTATCTTAAAGTTTGATCAATGGTAAAATAAAGTAGACATATTCCAAAAGGGCTCTCTTTCCTTAAGAACCCTTTGTTTGAGTTTTATTTAAAATAAATGCTGTTTGTATATGTTAAATAAGTTAATTTTCTACCACTTTTTAAATATTGGTGGAGCTACAAGTCTAGAATTGATGAAAAAGGGCCCTAGATATAGCCTTCCTTCAACAAATACTATAATTTTTTGATAAACTTACAACAGAAAATTTCAATATATTTGAAAAATATCAGTGGCCTTTTCTCTTCACCTTGAAATATTAAATTTCATAGTTTTTTTCCCCTCTTTCCTATTGTCATGCCAAAGGATAGTTTTAGGTGAAGGGAGAAAGGGAGTATAAGTTTAGAAAAAATATAAAAGTAGTTCGATAAAATGATAAGACCAATGTATATATTTTTATCGAAGTGGCTTGACAGTGTTTGATAATTTCTTGCGGACTGAGGCGGCTGCCTTGACTTACTAAATATGTTTCATTTTAATCTCTTGCACATTAAATACTAATCTTATAATGCCACGTTATTCTGTTCATTAGGTTCTAACACAAGGTTAAGTGATACCAACCACTTCTTTTGATTTTACAGTGTTTCATTAGCGTTAATATCCATGTTAAAGTGCTCGTGAAGCTAACACTATATCCACATTCTGGTTAGTAAATATAACGTCAACATTAACGACTTTGAACATTCCTTCTTGTTGATTTCAAAACGATTGCTATTATTAAAGTGACGTAACGTTTATTTATCTTATGTAATTGGTAATTTATTGTATGAAGATAAATTACACCTCCAAAGGGTCTCAAGACTCTAAAGACCTATTAATTCTACTAGCAACACTTCTTCTTCTTTGTTCAAATTTACAAATGGTTCTGTGTTTATTATATCCAACAGACATTTTAGCACATTTGTAGTGACAATAAAAGGTAGCAGATAACGTTAGAAAGACATGAGGGGATAAATAGGACCAATTAAGGTTTGACTTGATTTATTGTTAAAACAACTCCATAAACGTTGTAATAACTTGCTTATATTCTCTATCGTCGAATTAAGCCAATCAAACTCCTTGAAACAAACCTAACACTCTGAGAAGGTTAAGGTTGTAGTTTGATAAGTACAGAAAGATAGTATTGAAAAACATAAAGTCAAGTTTAACCAACGGTTAGACTTAAAATAAACCACGTGACAAGGACTTAGACGAGAAATTGTAACATTGGGCCTAAGATATTGTATTTAATATTTTAAAATCCATATATGGTTTTGTTTTACTGTTAGAGGCCTTGACTGTTGACTTACCCTTTAGTAAAGAAATATTAAATTATTTACGTAGTAAAATTTGGATAAATTCTTGACGTTGATCGAAATGAATTCGCTGTTCATTTCTTGAGACATAAAAAAAATTGAATTATTTCCAATGATGGCTTCCTAAAATAATGTACACGATGGGCTAAGTAAATAGATAGATTTATTTAAAACTCAAACAATTTATTAAAAATCTTGGATTTAGAAAATTTGAGCCTGCTAAAAACAGTGGGACGATTAAGTGGTGACTTCTATTTCTGGAGGATGGTTTTACTTTCAAACCTCTTTGAATATATTAAATAGTTTACAAATGTAATCACGCGTCCTAAATGGGAAGGCCAGTTTGTGTAACAGTGTATATTATGAGTTGCGAATGACAAAACGAGCGTTGCGGGTTGTGTTGATTATCCTATAACCAAATAAACTAGAGGAGTTGACAAAAATAAGTGTTTTCATCATTCTTTAATCATAAACCAGGCCAGAGGATTCAGCCAACATGGCTGACAAATCAACGCCGAAGTAAAGGGGTCACTCTGCCCGTTTAGGAACTACGCGGGCCAGGATGCCGGATCATCAGTACTTGTCTTTAGGGATGCCGCTTGAGTACAGGGTACCGGGGTTCAAGAACAACCCAGGGATCACCTAAGAGTCAGACAAGCTATGGGGAATTCCTAACAATAACTCATTTTGTCACAAGCTTCCGAGTCCTTTCAACCTAATGTCACTACCAACATCAAATTTGTAATAGACATAGTAGTACTAATAAACCTGTTTAAAACCCAATTTAACATCAATCACGAACCCACACAAATATTCCCCATCAACCCCCTCTTAATCTCTGCCATAGCACATCCTGACAGATTCTAAGGCCCACGTCCACAAGGTAAGGGGGTGGTGACATAAACCAATTTAGAACCCTAGGAATACATATTCTTACAATTAAACATAATACTCAATCAAATAATATATATTATTAATTTGTTTTAAGATACAAAGTAGACACTGTCTATTTGCTCTGGTATACTAGGTGAAAGATATGTCTGCATATATTATTTGGCTGGATACTTCTTACATTAAATTACATAGTGTATTCCTCCAATTTTAACTGTACTATATTTTAAATAATACAATTTAATGTAAAGTTAAGTGACACAACAGAACATTTAATTTGGGAGCATGTAATTTATTAAAACTATTATTTGAGTCAATTATTCCGGTTAAGAAATCAAATGTGTATATTTATAATATCAAGTAGTCTACTATATATTCTATACATCTTCAATTGGCTGTACTTCACATGTATTAAGCTTTTATAGGCTTTATTTGTGATCTTGATACAGCGGCAGATGCTGTGGGGAGAGTACATCTGATCTGGCTCTCCTTCCATTGAGCGTGTCCCTGGAAATAGCTCACACGAAAACAGGAAAACTATTGACTTTCACTTTGGTTATTATATTTTTTAATTACGGTTATAGCCGTACCTAAATATATTCTTTAAATGGAAAAATGGCACCTAGGCACGTGAATTGAATCTGAGACCTTGGTATTAGTACGAGTACTACCAAGTCTAAGATGGCTGCGTTATCTGATATCTTGTGATCTTAATTGATCACTTATATGTAGCTGACGATTTCCACACGTCCATCACAGACTCTGCCTTAAAATATGAGTGAAGAATGTCCCTGTGGTGGATAGCCCAGGGGTTAGAGTATTGACGTACTTAGTTAAAGTTCCCTGGCTCTATTCCTGTATCAAGATAACATTCTCAATTTATAGGATATTAATAAATTACTCCTTGAAACCATTATATTTTCAAATTAATAAGGAAACAAATGATACCATTTTAATTCCTCGTTGCAAAAAATAATCTCTCTATAAATGGTGATGACACAAGCTCCTTTAAGGATTATATACCATCAGATATAATTCTAATAATAGCGCTGGATGTCATAAATGGCGGTTAGTTGGCAAAGTTAATCGTATGGCTGTTTAGATCCACCGCTAGAGCGCTCGTCACACGCCCCATATACAGTGCTGCTACCTAGTAGCTGTGTGGCCAACTCAGAAGCTATCCAAGGCAGTTCTGCTGGTAGTGGAAAATCGATGCTCTACCATGAAAGTTTATTATTATAATTTTGCTGGGCAGGAAACGATGGGAGGTGCAGTTGAAGAAGATATTGTGGGCCAACTGTGCCCGACTGGAAAGGGGGGGGGGGGG